>JAVXUM010064777.1:0-19537 GCA_035590655.1 Pouteria glomerata | reverse complement strand
TTTGAGGTCTTTACAAATCCCTTCCATTGATGCACGTGGGACTCATGTCATAAGCATTTCACTCACGTCCAATTCTTATCATATCACAAATTTGTTAACTCCTATTTTGATTTTCTTTTTTCATTTTAATCATGTCCAATACACAACGTGTTTTTTTGCATTTCTCATTTTCTCATAACTCTAATTCTTACCATATCGCAAATTTCACCATTTCAATTTTTATTTTGTTGTCTATTTTCCCCCATTTTACTTACATTATGTAATACGTGTTTTTTTTGAATTTCTCATAAGTCTAATTCATATCATTTCACAAATTTGTCCATTCATATTTCTAATTCTTGGGTTAAAGAGCTTTGAGATCTTTAGAAATCCTATCAATTGATGCACGTGGGACTCGTGTCCTTAGCATTTCTCCCACATCTAATTCCTACCATATCACAAATTTGTCAGTTTCTATTTCTATTTTTTTTCATTTTATCCATGTTCAACAAAAGACGTGATCTTTTGTATTGCTCATTTTCTCATAATTGTTCACTATTCTGAGTTTTATTTTTATTTTTTGCCTACGTTGAAAGCAACACATGCTTTTTTGAGTTTCTAATAATTCTAATTCTTATTATTTCACAAAGTTATCACTATTCAACCAAATACTAATTTCTTACATTTTATCATCTGACATTATTGGCTGAGAGAAGAGAAACCAAAGACCCAGAAATTAGAAGAAAAAACACCACAGACCTGAACACACCAACAACAAACCTAAATACACCAACCGTAGACGTATACGAAGTTTTTTTGAAGTCAGACAAGGAGCGTTAAAGGTCAAGCAAGGGTCGCTGGAGGTCGCACACGTTGTCGGTGGCAAAGCGATGTTCGATGAGGGTTGCTGGAGGTGGGGCGACTTCGTTCGAGAGAGAAGAGTACTTTGTGATGAACTGTGGATGAAGGTTTAACGGTTGCGATCGCTTCACAATCGGTGGTAAAGGTTTGGAACAATAAACGACGACGACCCACTTCGCAATTGCTAATGAATCTTTGATGTTGATGATGGGCAGTGGCTTCAAGGTCAACTATGAGTAGCGACTTTCGAGGGGCAACGACTTCACGATCGACAGTGGATACTTCGCAATTGACTACAGAGAACAGCAACGGTGACTTTGACTTTGCGATTGATGATGGGTATGCCAAAAAACCAAAGGACAAAGAAGATGCAACGATGAAGAGAGAAATTTCTGGCTGTGGCTGCTTGGTGCAAACTATACGGGTGGCTCTGATACTATGTTAGAAACAATAGATACAAAGAATAAAAACTATATTACTTGATTCTGAATTAATTCTAATACAATGATTACAACTAAGTGTATAAGAAAACCCTTATTGACCTTACAGCATATAAAGCATAAATTACCCATATAAAGTAATATAAATACAAATAAACCAAAAGACCAAAATATATAAGACTACAGTCACAAATTAAACTTTCAAGGTAATCCGCCCAACTAGCCATCATGCAATCGTGTTTTTGCCCCACAAAATTGCTTGAGAGATTGATGGTTAGAATAAATAATGAACTCTTTGGGCAAAAGATAGGACTCCCACATTTTAAGAGCACGGTGCACAACATAGAGTTGTTGATATGTTGACCACTTTTGCCTGGCATTGCTTAACTTTTCACTAAAGAAGGCAACAAGCCTCCTCTCTAGAGAAAACACACCCCCAATGGCAATTCCATTTGCATCACATTCGAGTTCAAATGTCTTATCAAAGTTAGGTAAAGATAGAGCAGGTGTTGTAGGCAACTTTTCCTTGATTAACTTAAAACTATGATCCCCAGCCTCTCCTCATTGAAAATCTACCATTCTTCAAGCAATCAGTAAGAGGGGTCACAATGGTGTTGAACTTTCTTATAAACTTGCAATAAAAAGTTGCTAGGCCATGGAAACTTCTCACCTCAGTTATGGTCTTAGGCGTGGGTCATTCTCATGTAGCTTTCACCTTCTTTTCAACCACATGAATACCCTTACTACTTACAAAAAATCCTAAGAATACTAATCTATTTATTAAAAATACACACTTCTTTAAGTTAACGAACAATTTGTTCTTTCTTAACACAACCAGAACTTTCTTGATGTGATCAAAGTGCTCCTCTACCCTTACTATAAATCAAGTTATCATCAAAATAGACAACAACAAAGTGAGATATAAATGGTTTGAGTACTTGGGTTATAAAGCACATGAATGTGTTTGGTGCATTAGACAAACCAAAGGGCATGACTAACCACTCATATAGCCCATCGTTTGTCTTGAAAGCTATCTTCCAGTCATCTCCCAAACGAATTCTAATTTGTTGATATCCTCTTCGCAGATCTATCTCGGCAAATGTCTTGGCACCGTTCAATTGATCAAGCAAATCATCAAGTGTAGGGATTGGAAATTAATACTGTTATTTCTTTAATAGCATGACTATCCACACACATCCTCCAACTCCCATCCTTCTTAGGAGTGAGTAATGAAGGCATGGCGCAAGAGCTAATTCTTTCTCGTATATGCCCCTTTTGTAATAGCTCCTCCACCTTCTCCCTTAAGATCTCATTCTCCTTGGGACTTACGTAGTAATGGGATAGATTTGGTAAGCTACCTTATGGAACAAAATCAACGCAATGTTTATATCCCACATTGGAGGCAATTGTGTTGGTTCTACAACTAGATCGCTAAATTCCATCAATAATCCTTGAACTTCCTCAAGTACAAACTATGTAGGTTGTTCTTTTCTCTTTACGATGAGAAAAATACAAGTTTTGGCATCCTTCATGTCATGAACAAACTCACTCTTGCCAAGAGCCATGGAGAACAATGCCTTCTCCTCCACTTTTGAAATAGTAGTACTCCTTTGGGTAGGAACTACTACTATCTTCTTGCGAGTATGGGGACTGCTTGTGGTGCAGCTGGAACATTGACTTGCATTCCCCTAGGTCCCTGCACTTGCCTGTAAATGTCAGACTAAGATAAGATTGCCCATAGAATCTTATCTTGCATATCTTTTCAAAGAGAGTCTGATTAGGAAGATAGCAATAGACTTTGGAGTTTTGGCTTGATTGGGAGACTCGAAGTTGATTTGTTCTTTGGCAGTTTATCAAAGATCAAAGAGGTTGATCTTCCCCCTCTTATTTATTTCTTATACACTTTTGCAGTGAGGTTTATTTGATTTCATGCATGTAAAAATTTTTAAAAACCATACTTATGCTGTGCTCGTGATCTAACATGTCTAGCCCTTCCCTTAGTGATTCAAGGTTACCCGATCACGACAGATTTTTATGTTCTTTTGATTATGTCTTATCAAATGGTTCTTCGAGTGGTTCTTGAGGTTCAATGGTTGGCAATGCTGAGGCTTGTAGAGACTGATTACCAGAAATTGATGATGATATTTTGGAGTCAGGGAGCTACCCACACTTTTCATGGTCTTGGAAGGATTGAAATCACAGCAATGAGTGGCAGTGCATGCTTCTTTATATAGTCGGTCACTTGCCAGCAATTCCCTAATGACTATACTTGATCACCAACTGACCTCACCTTACTGCTCTAAGAATTTCAACAAGTTTTTAATCCACCAACCAGCCTCCCTTACCAAGAAACCACGATCACAAAATCCCTTTAATTCCAAATCACAATCTGTCAGTGAAATGCCCTATGGGTACCTCTATCGTCAGATAATTGAGATTCAAAAATTAGTTTCAAGAGATCGTGGACTTGAACTAATCTATTAGAGTAATAGTCCATTTTCATCACCTATTTTGTTAGTCAAGAAAAGCAATGGCACCTTTTAATTTTGTGTAGATTATAGAGCACTCCTCAACATAACTATGAAGGATAAATATCCCATTTCGGCCACCGATGAGTTATTGGATGAAATCTGTTAATGCTCGTTTTTATTCAAAGCTTGATCTAAGGTCTGGATATCATTAGATTTAGGTAACAGAAAGCGATATTCCAAAAAATGGTCAAAACACATGAGGGCCATTACAAGTACGTTGTGATGCCTTTTGGCCTCGCGATTGCACCCGCAAGCATCCAACCTCTTGTGAATGATCTATTTCGACTGTATCTCTGCTAGTGGCTATCGGAAGTTAGGCACAAGTAAGTGGTGTCCTTTATTTTCCTTCGTAGTTGTGTTATGCAGTTGTGTTGCACAATATTTGTTTCCATTATCATGTAATCAATTCTCGAGTTGAGTGACACGGGCTATATAATAGCTTGGTCGTTATTGAATGAAGTTAGGCAAAAAATATTCCCAAATCCAACCTCTTCCTGCTCCTCTTACCTTGTTTCTGATCTTCTTCAGAAAATTCTTAACGTGGCTATGAGGCAATCAATAGGAATGAGATAATAAGGTGGGAATCGGAATGGTGGAGTGAGAGTGAGAGTTGTGTATATATAGTAAAATTGTGGGGATGAGAGTGTGAATGTTTGTCTCTTAGGGTGAAACTTTTGTATGAGAAAATTATTATTTTGAATTTTAGTTATAAATATTTGTATAAACATTAGAATAATATTCTCATTAATTGTCAATTATTAGATAGAATTTTACAAATTAAATGTTTATGTTGAAAATTAGAATTTTACATGACGTTAGAAGTTAAAAGCTTATATTTATGTTGAATGAGCATTGGAATTTTACATTAACTGTTTATGTTTCAAGTTAATTATATGAATTTGTTTCAAATTATTTGATTGTTTTTGAATTTGGAAGTGCTTTAGTTTAATTAGCTATTTGTTTACAAAGCTAGTTAAATCAAGTTTTGAAGGATTTGTGATTAATGAAATATTGTCAATGGTTGAAGGATTTATGATTGATGAAATATTATATTTAAGTATTGTATTAAAAAATATTACATTTAAATATTATTTTAAAACTGAGTAAACTTAATATAAAATGTAGATATAATATTAAGTCTAAATAAAAAGGTGCACAAAAGAGGTTAGTAGGAAAAATGGCAAGGAGAGGGGTGGCCATTAAAATGGCAGCAAAGAGGGCCATCACCTAAAGTGGCAGCATAGGGAGGTTTGGCATACAAATCCTACTTTAGGCTAAAATGTGGTCAATTTGGGTCATGTTCAATTAGTTTCAGGCCAAATAAGGAAGATTATATTTGTTTCCAAGAAATTTTGGCCCCTCGTTCAGGTGTTTTTAGGTGCAATTAGGGATTATGGTGGCCTCCTTTTGTTGGATATTTTTGTCACTGAATGAAAATAGTGTTCTACAGAGTTGCCTTAGGTGAAATCTAGTCAAAAATAGATTAACAAAAACCAAGTTATAGATTTTCAAAGATTATTGCACAAAAATAGACCGAACTAGTGAGGTGTCATGATCGAGCTCGCTAGCTGAGTGACAAATTGGGTTATAGGAGTGTGAATTGGATTTCCTAAAATGTTTTGAAATTTTATTTTTGAAAAATATGTGTATGGGCCATGATAAATAACTTGGGAGTACACTATTCGACACTTTCAAAATGGACATGTCGAGAATCTTGGATTTGGTTTGCTCATTTTATGTTCTATAGATCCTTTTGGAGTTGTATTTGTCTGTTTGGGAAGTGGATGCTCAATGAAGGATGAACGTCTAATTTTTTTAGGAATTTCACTAAGGAAATGCCATTATTAGGATTAAAAATTTCACTAAGGAAATGCCATTATTAGGATTAGACCTAAGTTTCCTGTATGAGGTGTATGGGAATGCAAGTGCTGGCCTAGAGGGTCGGGCGACTATATCAGGGAGCACACGCTGGTAACTGTAGTGAATTAATAGCTATGGTAGCCTTGGTAACTCTACTGGAGAATATTTATGGAAGAGTAGAGTAGGATGCTGACTGTAACTGTCATGGGATGACTCTATTGGGGTGAAGAAAAGTGTAATAGAACGTTGACTGTGGTGGCCATGGTGACTTGACTCGGGGGATACCCAAATTGCATATGTACCTATGAAGGGATCAGGTCAACAAAATTCAAATCTAATGGTTTGAACTATGTGTATATGAATGATTTGCAAATTCTGAATATACGGGTTGATGCAAATGGATCTATGTGTATGTGTGCCAAGCAACTACAGATGGAAGTTTGGTGGCATTAGTCATCATCATTGATCTTAGTTGGCTATCTAAGGCTGTATGTTTTGCATGTGTGTTGCTAGTGACTTGCTGGGGAGTAGTCATCAACTCCACGATGAGGTCTTCGTGTCATATTCCACACTTGAGTTGATGGTAAAGTCAAATGTGTTGTGTAGAGATCAATTAAGACTTGATGTCTTATGTCACACCTAAGTTGGGTAGAGCTTAGCTTCATTCTAGTGAATTGATGCCTCACACCTGGTTCATGGGATGAGCGTAGCTCTTGTTTATAGACTAACTGATGCTTAGGCACTTGCGTTGTCAAAGGATGTAGGTTGGTGCTTAGGCACTTATGCTACTGAGGAAGCTAAAACAGGCACTTATTTCTTTGTGGGTGTGTACTAGCTCTTAGGCACTTGTGCCTGTAAATGTGTTTGCACTAGTGTTTAATAACTTACATCGTGATGGGAGCTCGCTCTAATCTGGTGGACTGATTGGCAATTAAGCATTTATGTCGTCCAAGGACAGGGGCTGACATATACGCAATTACACCATTAAAGGGATTCGAGACTAGCACTTAGGCACTTATATCTCTAAGGGTATGGATGGGCACTTGGGCTTTGAGTTTTCTGTCAATTTTATTTGCCAATATCTTGATTTATAATCAAATTTATGAAATAGTTTGGTCCTTGGTTAGGCTTACTAAAACATGTTTTCAAAGAATGAGATATCTATCAAACTTGAAATTTTCATTTAGCCTCTTATAGTTGATTAACATTCGGACTTTTCTTTTATTTTTTTTTATCTCGCTATGGCTTTTTACCATAAAGATGAAGCTCAAACTACCCATTTCCCTAACCCTGGATTGCAAAAACATTTCCACAAGAAAATGGATGATATTTGGACCTCTCGCTAGAAAGGATCAAGACCTCCGTTTTGTATACACAGCAGACCTAATCATGGACCAAACTTACGTAAATGAAGGTTTAATTTCTCAAAATCTCTTCTACTACAAAACAATGGTAGAGAAATGTGTACTTTTATAAATCTTGTTCTCAATTTCATTAATCAAATGAATTGGAGCATTGTGTTTAATTTTGATCAGATACAAAGTATTATGGAATTGTCTTTTAGCAGAATAATATTTGAATAGAAGTTAATTGTCAGAATAAGGCAAATTTGTCTCTTTGAAAATTTGAAAAAATCATTGTGCAAAGAAAATTTTAAAGTTTTTATTAAAAGTTGTAACGAGTTCCATTGCGAAAAAGTTATTGAACTTTTAGAGAGAAATTTATCTTTGGTCAGTCTTAAAATGAAATTCCACGTATAAATCATATGTTGAAACATGAAAACTAGAAAACAGAAGAGATTGAGTGGGAACTGACTAGAAAAGTTATTTTTCCAATGAAACCTTTTCAATATTTGATTAGTTTTCCTATGATGATCAAGACAGTGATCATGTACAACTAAGAATTGGAAACGGGAGATATTTTATTTTTCACTTTAAAAGCACAATTGGGTGGTACGAACGAAAGAAAAGTTATTAGCCATATCAAATTTGGTTTCTCAAGAATATATAAGATTCTAAATTTCATGAAGTAATTATTATAATACTAGTATCCAATTACAGTTGTCCATAAGAGCAAATGTTCCCACCATCAATTAAGTTCAATGAAATTTGGGGCAGTAACAAAATAAATTATGAAATTGTCAAAGATCTAATTTTTATGCTAAAGTATTAATGAATACCTTCTTTTGGATTTGGAAACTTGCTTAAATGTTGAGCACAGGCAGCAGACATTCTAGTAGCCCTTACTTCAAAAGCCTCCAATATTGCAGTGGGCTTTAACCAACCTTAGCTGCATGTCATTAAAGAAGACCAAGATTACCAACTGAAACAAGTGAATAGGGACAGATGTTCCTTGAGACAGTGACACATCAGTAATTTTCTATCCTCCCTGGGTGCTAAAACAACAGGAAATAGTCAGTGCACTCAAAGAAAGACCAAATGCCTCTCTGAACGTTGCAACAGCATTGCATTAGATAGATTTTTTTTTCTATGGGCCTTTGATCCAAATTTTGTAAGTTTGATGTCAAAATTGTAGAATTTGGCGATTTACAATTAATGAAAATGCGTTATATTTTTACGATGTTAAAACGGAGTCTTCATCCTGCAGTTGTTCGGGAAGCAATATAAACATGTAACACAATATTACGGTTGTAGACGAGGATCCAAAAATGCGAGATGATAATGCATTGTGTAGCAAAACCACGAAATGTTGATGTGGTTTCACCGAAGCCAAAGACGCGAAATCGTTTTGCGGTTCTCCATTACTTTATATCGAATTGCTGAACCTTCATTGCTTTAACTCTTCCTTCACTCGGTAGTTTGCTCCACACTCACCATTGCTGCTTACCACTGTTCACAGGGTTGTTAATCTTCACCCACGCACCCAAGGTCGTCACCATTGTTGCTTCTCACCTTTGCTTACTGGGTTGTTGCTCTTCCTCTTCACACTCAGGTTACCTCAGTACTGCAGCTGCTGCTCACACTGCTGGTGGTAATTTTTTAAAAAAATATTTGTAATTAAAGTTTACTTTGATTTTGCGATTCTCAAGTTCTTGAGGATAGAAACCTAGTTTCATCTTTGCATTTGTTGGTGCCGGTTTTAACTGCAATCGCGAATTGATTTTGCGGTTCTTTGTTGTGTGGCCAAAAACGCGAAATGGCATCTTGTTTTCGCATTTTTCAGCCAAAACTGCAAATTGGTTTTACGATTTCAAAACCGCAATATAATTACAAGTTTTACTAACTATATTCTCCCAAATACTACAATTTTGACAGTAAGCGAACAAAATTTGGGTTAAAGATCCATAGAACCAAAAAAAAAAAAATTTGCATTAGATGTTCGACTCGTCCCATAAAGCTGTTGTACCAATTGGTTGCTTGCCAGACCCAAGCTGAGAAATAGTCTTCATGAGAAACCTAGCAACCTACAAAAGAAAAACATAAAAACAGATGATGCAGCTCTGCCAAGTTGTTTGCTTAAAGAGAAACCTGTGTATCCTTGATTCAGTGAGATGGGAAAACACAACTGGATCAACAACGTGTTAATACTCAAGTGCTCAACTGGTATATGGTGAAATTATTATATTTTAAACCCATCCAAACTAAATTTGACATGTGAATTTTGGCTTATAACATCTAGTGCCCTAAAACAGTAGTACACTCAATGGTCAAACTCGTAGCTAGAAGCATTCAGTGAATTACGCAGAATAATTTTCTCTTCTTGTCAATCTTTTGTAAAATAAATAGTAGCATGCATTCACAACAAAATCTACCCTAATTCGAGACATTATGATTTACCTAGGCATATTCGATTAATGGAAGTTTCAATAGTAGTGTAACCTCAAACCAACTATTATGTGGTGGTTCTTCTTGCAAATGGTGGATGTTACTGGGTTACACTGCTTTTTGTTTTGCACATATCTATTTAATTGATAAAGAAAGTTAATTAGAGAATGTTTTCTGATAGAGAAGGCAAAATTCCAGAAGCTTGGAGGTGAGATTTATATGAAGCCTCACTGGATTGTAGAAGTATTTCGTTCCTTGGAAAGGGATTTCTATGTCCCAAGTGCACGAATTTATGTTTCTTTTTTTTTTGTCATCCTTACTAAGAGAGTTGTTCAATCAGTCAACTACCTCCTAGTTCATTGCATGACGGCTAGATATCTTTAGTTCATTATCCTTTGTGTGTTTGGATTGATGTGGATTTTCTCTAGGAGTGTGAAGGAGACTAGTATGGGGAAGAGAAGAAAAAGGGTGTGGTTTTGGTGCCTTTGGTTTTGTTGTGGATTATTTTGGAAGAGTGTGGTGAAAAGACTTTTGATTGTGTTGACAGGCGTATATTTAAATTGATGACTAGTTTGTTTTTGGGAGGTTTGGTGTGTCAGTGATAAGCCATAACCTAGCCAGCCCTTTGATTTGGCTCCACCAAAACTTTTCTAGTTCACCACAACATTCCCCATTTGACCCCTTTTTTTTAGCATGCATAGGTGGCACCCCTTGTCGCTTCTTAACCAAAAAAAAATATAGGAAAAAAGTAATATCAACATCTAAGTTTATTTTCTTTTAAGTTCTTTTCGGCTCTCTGTTGTATGACTTCCCAATTTGAGACCAGATGAATAATTAAACCTTGGCTTGTGATGGGTCTTAAAATATTTGTCTTAGCTACTTTTCCTTTCTCTTAAAATATAGAAGTTTCTACTAATGTTTTAGTTTTCAGGAAGTTGCTAATAATGATAATGGGTGTGCACCTCATTCTGCTTGGAAAAACTATGATTATTTTAATGAATATTTTTGGTGAGCTCTATCTTTCAAGCTTGGTGCGTCATAAACTATTTTCTCTTTTGTAATCTTTTTTTAATTTTTCATTTTTTTTCTCTGTCTCTCTTTCTTTTCAAGTCACTTCATTGCTTTGAAGAACTCTGTTGGCCATGGCACAAAAGTTCATCCTCTTTTCTAAAACGGACTCCAAAGGTCAAAGGTTGACAACTTTCTAACTATAGCGTGTAGTGGTGTATGGAGTTTCATTATACTATCTTTCTTGTTTGATACTTCAAATTCTTATTCTAAGTAAGTTTAGGTTCAGTTTAAATTTATACAAAAATGAAGAAGAGAATATCCAATATTTTGTTTTCCAAATTCCACGAATAATAAGATTGCATTTTTATTTTTGGATTTGAAATCAAGAGATTTGGTATTAATTACTTAAGGAGTATTACTGAAATACAATTTTGTCAATTTAGATAGGGGTTTCATCATTGATTTGAGTAGTTTAAGCATGATAATTTTATGAGGGACTTGAAATCATCAGAAAAAAGTAGTTATTTGAAATCCTTCATAATAATGGCTTCACTATTTTTTAAATTAGTGCAAATACTACTTTCGTAGTAATCATTAGCAATTATTAGAAAAATTCCTTATATTATTATGTAAGTTGACTTTATCAATTGTGTTTTAATACAATTTGATCCGAAATCTATTGATTTGGAATTCTTAGTTATCCAAATGGAGCCTAAAATCCTTCACAATTTAATGCTTAGGCAATGCATCCTTAATCAGATAAATTTCCTTATCACTTGGAATGATGTTATAACTGATTTCTATAACTAGTTCTAGATAGTTCATTTTGCTTCAAGTTCGATAATTTTGTAGGTTTGCTATTGATACTATGTAATTAGTGTGCCTAGATGAATTTGGTGGAGAAAAGAGTCTTCATCCTAGCACTCAAGAAACAACCCTTATTCAACATATATTCGGGGACCAGCTCCAATCTCAAGTAGCTTGCTATTGCACTGATGAAAAGGGTTTCCTTCTTTTTATTTAAGTTCTGTTATTACTTGGTGGTGAAATTCACCATTATAGATTCTAACATTTTGTGGACCCTTTTTTTTTTTTTATGAATACTGACCGACCCTGAAATGTATTCAGGTTCTACCTCTCTAATTCAAGAGGGTGGTCGTAGTTTTACTCGGTGAGAACCAAGGTCATCTCCACAGGGAGGGCTTTGTTAAAAGCTCTAGACTTGTTCTCCTAGTTAGTAGGTGAACCTAAGTTAATCTGAACTAACTTGGGATTTATATGATGGTTGAGTATGTTATGGTTGAGAATGGTGGAGTGAAGGAATCGTGATATTAAATTTAAATGAAAATATTAAAAATAAAATAACTAAGATAATCTTGACTTCGAATCAAATTCGGTAGTGGGATAGTAGAGGTTTACTCAAACGCATTGATAACTCATCCTAGCAACTGCACATGCGTTGCTACTTGCTAGATCGGAAGATATTTCTTTTAATACCTAAGTTATGGAACTCAAGGTAAGAGGAGGTTATTGAAAATAGTTTCGAACTCACCGGGACATTGAATCAAACACCTAGTGTGCACGAGTATCAACTCGTAACTAGGCTTTGATTGTAACACGGGTGAATTGATTTCTTAAGAAAACCTCAAGTTATGGTTTTAAGAAAATAGGTTCCAAACCACCGGGCCATTGAATCAAACACTTGGTATGCACGAGTGGCCAATCGTACCCAAGCTTTGATTCTAACACGGGTGGTTTGATTTCATAAGAAACTTAATTTGGGTTTTAGAAAATATATTTCTAGCTCACCGGGACTTTGAACCAAACACTTGGTGTGCACAAGTGAAAACTTGTAACCAAGCTATGGTTGTAACACGGGTGAGTTGATTTCAAAAGAACCCTAGCTTACTATAAAATTTCAATTAGAACTCAAAAATATATTTCATTGAAAATGAATCTTTTACGTTTGAGTTCACCAAACTACACTCCCTTCAATGGTTTGAAGCTAAGAACTAACCGTAGCCTAACATATTTGAACTTCACAGAAGGAAATAAACTCGCAAACTATCTATAAATGTAAAACAAATAAGTACAAAGTAAAAACGAAAGACGAAGAACAAAAACGAAGTACCACGAAATAAAAGCGAAAGGTGAAAAATAAAAATAAACTACTTTAAATTGAAAATATTGAAAAGTAAAGCACTTACATGTAAACCCAAGGAGAGAGAGAGGGAAAACACCCTACGAAACTTCAACTAAACCCTAATGTATAAACGTAATGTAGCCCTACTTCTAACGTAGGGTAAAAAGTCCCTTTGAGTATCAGACTCATGCCTATTTATAAGCTTACAAGGCTTAAAGGTATGAAAGTAGTTTTATCACTTTAAAATAATATCAAAATTCTGCTGGAAAACAAGTCGCGGGCACCCAACAAAGAGGTAGCATGCACCCAAGCCAACTGCAGATAAGTGTTCGACAAAAATCCTGAGAGAAAAGCGAAGAATCAACTCTCGGTGGACACCCACGACATAACACAGTCGGGCGCCCAAGATCTTATGCGCCCACAAAATTTCCGTCTCGTGTGCCCACAACGCGTGCGCCCATGATGGTTCCTTCTCGTGCGCCCATGGCTTGTGAAGCCATTATGCTTCACAGTTGGGGCCCACTGCAAGTATTCATTGCTAGTTTGCTTATTTAAGCTTCTGACTTGCTTTTCTTGGATTAATTTCCTTCCATTGCCTTACAAAACACATAAAAACAATATAAATAATCAAAACATGATAAGAAACGAGTTTTACTTGATAAACTGTTCAAAAGAAGAGTGTGAAATACAGTTAAAATAGACAATGATTGCGAGCAATCAATACATTTTATTTAGACTTTCAAGTTAGAACTTTACATATCATTGTTTCTAATTTGATTGGGCATGCATTTGGTTGATTCTGAAAATGAAAGTTACTGTAAGTTTCAGAAGATCTATCATGAAGATGTCATTTCCTGTTTTTTAAGTCAGATGAAGCTTTTTTTATTCCTACAGGACCTGGACTTTGAAAAGTCACTTGATGATGTTGACAATCTCCTCTGTTCTGATCTTTTTTTTACTTTATTGATGAGGATCTTATCTTTTGTCTGGTTGTAGAGTGTGCAATATTTGTTAATATCCTCTCCATAGTTTTGAAGTTGAAAAGGCAAGGGTTTGGCTCTTAGTTTGATCACAAGTTTTTATCTAATGCATATTGCAATACAAAACGGTTTCTCATTATGGGTTATGCTTAACAATATATTTCTCTCAAACCTTTGGTAGAAAGTTAGGAATTTCTGTCAAATTCGTATAGTAATAAACAATTTCTCATTATAGCATATATTGTCTCAAACTATTGCTAGAAAGATAGTAACTAATGTCTGCATCACCAACTCTGGAAGCTCATTAAAAAAGAAAAAGAAAGAAAGAAACAAGTACTTAATTTAAATGGATTGAAATAAACAGGGCTTGCAGAGCACTAACGATATAAACATTATACTAAATGGGAATAGACTGTGTTTATGATGATACAACACTCAATAATTGAAGCATTATTGATATTGTGATGTGTGCCAGCATTTATTCCAATAAATGAAATGTGAAATCAGTGGATGCCATTTTCCTTCATCAAACTCTGTAGAATTTCTTAGGCCGTGTTTATGATTATACAACACTCAATAATTGAAGCATTATTGCTATTGTGATGTGTGGCAGCATTTATTCCAATAAATGAAATGTGAAATCAGTGGATGCCATTTTCCTTCATCAAATTCTGTAGAATTTCTTATCAGTCATCAATTTAGTGTAATGTTTATATCGTTGGTGCTTTGCAAGTCCCGTTTATTTCAATCCATTTAAATTAAGTACTTGTTTCTTTCTTTTTTTTTCTTTCTCCTTTATTTTTTGTTTTATTTTTTGCTTCCCTAATACTAGATTATCGTGTAACAATTCTAGGAGTCTCTTTATAGCTAGTCTAGCTATTGGATTGAAATTTTTTTTCCAAACCAATTGTTTTTATTCTTAATTAATTGAGGAGTTTTGTTGGTGATATACACATAATTAAATTTGTATAAAGGGTCAAGTGGCTTGTGATTTGGGTATGGATGCATCTGGATGACATTATATATCATAGATACACCGGATGTAATGATAGTTCATATTATAGCATTCATTCCTATGACAATAATAGGATGCATAACAGATATGTCTATAGGAATCTAGATTTAGAACTCAAAGGCTCAGCCATTTTCGAGATGTTCCTAATCTTCAGAGAGAATATTCTCTAGAGTTAATTAGCAATTTTATTTTTAGTTTCTAAGTCCATGTCAATCCAAGTGGGTGTGTGTGTTCCCATAGATGGTATGTCCCCGGTATGATATATGGAAAAGTATGTGATGATATAGCATGTAATTCTTGTTTGAATGTCAGACTAAGAACTCAATTTTTAATGGCATTTTTCTAATATTTTGGCTTGGGGACTATAAATAGAGGGTTTCACGACAAATAAGATTTTTCATTACATTACTTAGGGTATATTAGCAAGGAGAGTGTGGCCTTTCCATCTTTTATCACTTACAATCAATCCCCTTTTGTGTTTCTTTCAATTATTTTTGGTTTTCTCTCTTATCTTTGTAATTTTAATGTCTCTAAAATAGCTTTTGAAGGCAAGGATCTTAGCAAATATTGAAGACAAATGTGTGTTGATCAAATGGCAGTATATATTTGAGCTTCAATTTCCATTTCATTTGTTGAATTTGATTGGTGAATGATTAATTTACATGCAGGCCTATCATGTTTGCGTGTTTTTCTAGGCTTTGTGTGCCATGTATACTTAGTACTTATGTTTGGTATGTATAGCATATTAGATGTGTTAGGATTCTCTAAATTCCTAAATATTTCATGTAATGTATTAAGACTACCATGAATCAGTAGTTTTTTTTTTTTTTTTTTTCAACAGAATGCTAAAATTCCCAAAATCAACCATGCCTCTTAATTGTGCCTTGGCCTCTCAATTTGGCTGATTGCATGTTTGTTAAATAGTTGATCCTTGGCCCTTTGCCATTTCATTTTATAGTTTTAGTTCAATTTGCATTGCTTTTAATTATCACCTCATAATTATTTGACGGAATTCTTATGTACGTTTTCTTTTTAAAAATCAAATCAAATTTCTTCTGTTTTAATTGGGTGACACATATTCAATTAGAGAAGTTAAATTATGTGAGAACATTGTGGCTGCAACTATATGTTAGTGGTGGACCTATTATGATGTATATGCTACTGTGTTTGTGGTGGCTGATTTTTGGTTAGTTTGTGGTTCGTTGAGGAATTAGAGATGGCTAGCTAATGGTGGTGCCTGCTGTTATTGGTGCTTAGGTGTAGTTTCTGTTCTGGAATTGATGGGATTTGCATGTTGTCTTGAGGAATGGGTGATGCTGTGCTGAGTCTATTTGTGGCTAGTAGCATGTAGTGCATTGGTTTGTTTGTGGGGTAGGTTGGGGAGAAGTGTGAACTACTGATGTTTTTATTTTCCTTGCTGGTTTCGGAATTGTGCTACTGGTTTTGTGATGAGATGTGCTGGTGATACTGATTGTTGGTCTGAATCATGTCTCCGCTGGCCTGATATGCTACTTTTTGGTTGCTGACGTATTGCTGTTGTACTGAGCATTGGGTGGAGTTCTGGTTGGGTCAGTTTTGCTGTTTGCTGTGGAATTGATTTTCTGATATGATCTATTGGAATGCTCATGCTCCCCTTTTCCTTTCTGTTCTTCTCTTTTTTCTGCTTTCTTCTATTCTCATTTTCTTTTTCTCTCTTCCCCCTCCCTTTTCTACTCTCCCTCTTTTCCTGATTGTTTGCTGCTTTTATCAGTGGTTATAGATGCGTTTATACAGCCTTGCTTCTTGATTTATTTGCAGTTGATGGACTGATAAATTGATAATTGAATTATGTAGAAATGTAGACTGTCTGGGTGTCGACTGTTTGCTTTGTTGATTATGTTGACTGTTGCTGTGGTTTTGCTGATTATTTGTAACAGGTTGCTGATTATTTTGTTGGGTAAATGGATTGTTGCTGTTTGGTTGCTATTTGTCTCCTGTTTTCGCCTTGTGGTTCTGCTCCATGTGGTTCTACTCTGAGAGGGTGCTGCTATGATGTGGTTTGCAAGGTTGTGTGGTTTCGATATGGTCTTTCATATAATGATGGTATTGATGCAGATTTGCTAACCTTGGTTGCTGTGAGTTAGGTTGTTTGCTTCCAGTTCTGTGTGCGCTGCTATGTTGGAGCTGTTGCTTCTGAGAAGATGTGTTACTGCTAATGCTGTTTGTAGAATGGTTTTTGGAAATTTGATGATGTTATTGCTTATCATTTACATTTTGGGTTTCTAAGTATTTTGTGTTTTGGTTTATGTTTGAGTTTGGTCGTCATGAGCACTGTAAGTGTATAATGGTTTGGTCCCATACTTCTGTTAGTGTTGAGCTAGTGTCTTGAGCTCATTGTAAAATGTGGGCTTGTGCTCCCAAGATTTTGTAACTTTTTTATTAATTTATTCTTTCTTAACTTTTAAAAAAATAAAAAAAAAAATTGACGATGCATATACTTTGTTTTGGCCCCTACTTTAGAACCTCCTGATTCATTATCACCTACAACAATTTTATGCTAGTAAATGCTCAATTAGATGTCATTAATTATTTTTATATATTTCATAGTAATTTATTTCTTCTCCAACGTATGCCATAAAATTTTTCTTTGAACCTTATTATTATCTTCCCTAACTCAATAAAAGCATGTGAAGATTTTTTCTTTTTTTTTTTCTTTCTATTTTTTCATCAATATTTTATTCATCAATATTTTTATTAAGAAAATAGTTTTCATAGTCTATCTACAAGGCAAAAATCAAATTAGTTTTTTGATATTTTCTTTACACATCTTAGTCTAGCCTCAATCATTTTCTCTCAAAAAGTTTCATAATGTGATTTACAAGTCCGACAATTGTTATACTCTTTGATCGGTGCTATGATACTTTTCTTCCATTCTTGAGACATCTTATTAATATGCAAGGTCCTGTTAAACAATTTAATCAATCTAATAATAACTATCCCGTAAGCACTTCTACGCTTCAATTGAAATACCATTTATAATTTTAATTTATCTTTAACCTCATTTATTTCTGTAAATTCAGTTCTAGCAAACCATGTACATTTATGTCATCGATAAGTTTACGAAAATCTCATAAATTCTGCTCAAGACGACTAGTTAATAATTTATCAAAATAACTTGTCCATATTTCTTTTAAATTGTCTTATTTTTATCTAAACTCATTGATTCTCTTTTTTTATACACTAGATTTGGTACAAGTTTTTTTGTTTTATTTTATTTTTTAGCCAAATCACTAATATATTTTTCCTCATGTTTTATTACTAATTTTTTATATAGTTTATCAAATGCCTTATATTTAGCTCCTTTAATTGCCCTCTTGACTTAGTTTTTTATACAATCTATATCTTTTATATGTTCTCTCATCCTACCATTTGAAAAAATTTATGTGAAACTCCTTTTAGCCATAATCACCACTTGTATTTTCCCATACGATTGCCAAGTCTCATTTAAGAATAATCCTTTTCCATTAGATATAACTCATATCTCTACAATCACACCTTTTTAACACATCTACACATTTTATTCCACATGGTACTTATGATATCATCTAAATTACATTTTCCTTCTTTAAGCATTTTATCCTTAAGAGTATCTTGCTTTTTCTTCTTTTAGATTCCACCACTTAATTCTTGAAAGTGTATTTCCTCTACTCCTTCTCTTCCACCTTTTACTACGAATTATGTTGTTTACTTAGACTTTCACTCAGTATTATATTATGATCTTTACGTAAATCACAATTAACCTTTTCTGTAAGGAAAAAAATTATTTAACTATTATTATGTCTTCTTTTAAAAGTTATTAAATGAATATCTCTCTTGTTAAAAATTAATAATATGTAAATAATGTCTAAATAAAAGATAAATTTTAATGTCTTTATGTCAAGACTCAGGAAAAATATCAAACATAAAACTTTTTTTATCCCCATCTCAAGCAGTCTAAAATTAAATGCAAACTCTAAAATACATAGATAGGCGTAAATAAATCTTATAGGCCCGTTTTCACCCCTAATGTAGTACAAGGTTAAAAGTGCGTACAATACTACTTCTATAGTATTTTATCCCTTTTAATTATGCATTATATATTTTATGAAATTTTAAGTGAGTCAAAACTTCCCTCTCTTGAGAGATTTTTTGGAGTTGGATAAAAAGAATGAAAAGTTACTGAGAAAAGGGCTAGCCAATGGACATGCTCTTTTTTTTTTTTTTTTTTATGGGAAAAAAATTTCCTATAGGCCCTTTGGGTTTTATGAGGGTGGCAAATCTTTCATATTGCTAGCATGCACCCCCACACAATGACCCCCTAGATCAA
The DNA here is from genome assembly GCA_035590655.1 of Pouteria glomerata. Classification (NCBI taxonomy): domain Eukaryota; kingdom Viridiplantae; phylum Streptophyta; class Magnoliopsida; order Ericales; family Sapotaceae; genus Pouteria; species Pouteria glomerata. The sequence continues at coordinate 587 of JAVXUM010064777.1, read as the reverse complement.
TCACGAGCACCTTTCTAATTTAGTTGGACAACTCATTGAGGCAACTCCAAAGAAATGACTATCTTTGAAGTTGAACTTGAGGCCTCCCTTAGGAAATCCCAAGTTCTGGCCAAGTGAGCTAATGGGCATGCTCAACCAAGCAAAAAGTAAATATATTTCTCTTTTGATTAGGCCTACTAAAAAGATTTGGCCTATGTTTATTTCCAACTCTACCAAAAAAAAAAAACTCCTTTAATTTTTTAAGTAATTTTTAAACTACAATTCTAGAAAGAAAAAAGAACATAATTTAAAAAATTATAAAAGTAAGTAGTTTATAATTAATTTTTTTTAATAGTCATTTTCTTCTCCAATTTTCTCTCTCTATACACACTCACCCATCACCTGAAAAACTTTTGAATTCCCTTCTTTGTGTAAACTTTTCTAATTTTTTCTATAGATATCAAAAATTTTATAGGTGCTATTGCAAATATATATTACTGCATGCATATTAGTGTATAATTTGTAACTTTTTTTGTGATACCCTCACGTTTGGGGTGAATGGAATGAATGTTCTTATTGTGGAAAAATGAGTTTAGAATGGTTGGAGA
>JAVXUM010062992.1:0-19585 GCA_035590655.1 Pouteria glomerata | reverse complement strand
ATTATATTATATATACTATAACAATATAATATAATATTATTATATTATATTACGATTATATTATATTATATTATGTTATATTAAAATGGACAATATTTAAAAATAGGCCAAAATATTTGGAATAGAAAAAGAAAGCAAGAGTGAAAACACATTTTTTCTATTTTCATTTTCCTATTATCATTTTCATTTTTTTAGAAACAAAAAAAAAACGAAAACAGATTTTAACAAATAATTTTTTGTTGCAAATTTTTAAAATTTTGAAATCGAAAACAGAAAAACAAAAAACAGAAATGTTACCAAACGGGGCCTTAAGCTGTGATTTTGAGTTTTTGCACTTACTGCCCATCAAATTTATAAATGTAGAATTAGAGCTTCTAAAATTTATATTATATGTCCTCATTTATAAATTTTTTTTATTAAGAAAGTGAATAAATGTTGATCAATTTAACGCTATAACAATACATTTTATACCTTATTATTTGAAAAATGCTTTAACAAAATATTTAATTTATCTTTGATAATACTTTTATTTATTTTGTTTTGTCAAAATCTATTATAAAGATTATTGCAAAAAATGACAAAAATAATGTAATAAATTTTGGCAACACAAAATAAAGGTAATTTTATTTAATACTTAATACATGTATAAAAGTAATTTTATAATATTGAATTGATTACCTTTTTTTTTAGAAAATTTAATAAATGAAGTCTAAATATATGTAATACAAATATTAAGAGGATTGAGAACGCGAAATTGAAATCAAAGAAAATGTATATTTATTATTTTTTTCTTTTCTTTTTAATGATTTTTCTTAAAATCATATTTTTTTTTTCACAAACTTGAACTTAATCGAATTCAAATCATACGACGAAATAAACCCAACTAATAATAATCACTATTTGATGCACCATCGATGATCAACATCTAGTTTGTGAAGGAGAAAAGAATTACTGTTGGTACAAAAAATACTACTACACGTGGAAAATATATAGGATAGACACGTGTCAAATTTCTGAAGTGAGATTGCCGATGAAAACTACGAGCCGACCAGGAGAAAAAGGGGCCATATCCCTAGCCGACCATAATACCGGGTCCCACACGCAATGATTTCATGTAATTGCCAATTTGGTTCATTTATAATGTCTTAGTTCATTTACAACGAGAGATCTCTCCTTCAGGACCATCCTTTCTTACACGTGGCGACATGATGTGACATTTGAACACTATCTTGTCTGAATAAGCCCTCAAAGTCTATTCCCTTTTTACCCTTATTTAATGTTACATGACCAGCATTAAATCAAAAAGGAAGTGAATACTCGTGCCAAGCAGCCAAATAAGGAAAGAATGATTACATTTGATAAAAGATAATAATATTCTATTGCATCTTCCCTACTATAAATACAACACTTAGTGGCAAATTCAGGTATGTTCACTATTGCCTACTGAACTGTTCCATTCTTTCTTCCACTTTTTTTTACAAGGACCAACTTAACCATCGGAGGGGATTTGGTCGGGACCTTCCCTGGCCAATTCTTCTAACTTTCTTTGTCTTGCAGCTCCAACTTCTCCCAATTTCAGTGGACGTGGTGATCACGCTCGGTGGTATTTTTTGCTGCCGAACAAATTTAATACATAATTTAAAGTATAAAATATAATAAAATATAAAATTAAAGATATTATAATTTTAAAATTTCGATATGATTTTCAATGTGTTTGAAAAGAATGTGTATATAATATTTGTAAAATACATATATTAATTTGTATATAATAATTCTAAAATACAAATATGATAATAACGATACTCAATTTGAAGTACGTGTGTTTGATAGGAGAAGCACATATTTACTTTGCAGTGGTAAATGTAAACAATTAAGCAAAAAAATATTATTCTGTACAATTTATTCATTTATTATCATCTTGTAAAATACATGCATATATAGCAATGTTGATGTTAATTTTTCGTCGGCACACGGCAGGCCAACCTAGTCGATATTATCCGTTTTGGGCAATTTCAGGGTCTCACAGCCCTACACTCTCTCTTACGGTTTTAAAATATCTCGTATCAGGGAGAGAGGTATAGGTGCTTTATTAGCTACTTTAGTCCTCGACTCTTAACCAATATGGGACGATAGTGGATCATCTGGCCCCTAGTCGAGGAGTGAGTGATTTGGAGCAGCAAGCACGTGGCTCTCACTTCCCACAGATGGCGTCAATTGATACCACAATAAATTAGGAGTACTAATGATAATCTAAGCCAAATCTGGGTTGCTGTCTATTGCTACCTTGACACTAGTATGATGCCTGTCAAAAGGCCATGATGTTTAAGTTAGCAAAAGAGTAATACAGAATTAAGCTTTCTACTCAATCATATTGTGCCCTCCTTCTAGCGCCTAGCAAAAGAGTAATACAGAATCAAGCTTTCTATTCAATCATATTATGCCCTTCTTCTAGCACCAGTTGATGATGCTGATTTTCGTCAACACATGGTAGGCCTACCAAGTCGATATTGTCCCTTTTGGACACTCTCAGGGTTTCATAGTCCCGCACTCTTCCTTACGATTTTAAGAGGCCTCGTAGCTACTTCAGTTCTCAACTCCTAACCGATGTGGGACGATAGTTACCAGTTGATGATGCTGATTTTCGTCAACACATGGCAGGCCCACCAAGTCGATATTGTCCTTTTTGGACACTCTCAGGGTCTCATAGTCTCGCACTCTCCCTTACGATTTTAAGAGGTCTCGTACCAGGGAGAGAGATAGAGATGCTTTATTAGCTGCTTCAGTTCTCAACTCCTAACCGATGTGGGACGACAGTGAATCACCAAGCAATAAGAATAATTTTTCAAAAAGTGAAAAAAAAAAACCAAGGTAATTAAAACAAAATATGTGATAGTTTTACCCGTATCGGGCCATTCTTACTGCTCCCTTGTGCACGTATGCTATGTATGAGCTCGTCCGAAGTATTTTCCAAATCTAGTTCTTGGAGGTCAATGAGATACATGATATCGCTAGGCAGCTTCTTCAATTGCATGCACCACCTAAATTCCAGAGACTTGACACCAGGCATCACTCCCTTCTCTCCGACAACATCATTTAAATCAGGCAAATTTAACAACCACAATTCCCTAAGTTTATGAAACCCAGTACTAAAGCATAGTAGGGTTCTTCCTTGGCATGCATTTGCAAGTATTAGATATCCCAAATATTAGATATCCCAAATTGGGAAGTGCTTGAATGTGTGGAAGTGGGTCTTCTGTTAGTTTGGACCAATGCAACACCAAGCGCGCAAGGCCTTCGAGTGAGGGAAACTAGTGGGGCAATTTCTCCAATTTTCCAGAAAGACAGAGCTTCTTGAGGTGGGGGAGAGCTGAGGCGGAGAAGAGCGCATCCATTCGGAGGCATTCCTCCTCATCAGCCGCCATCACAAAGAAGTCTTGAAGGAGACTCATATTTCAAATTGAGAGGCACAAGTCCTCATCTGCTACTCTTACCTTGGCATTGCCAAATGTTTTAAGTTGCGTCATACTCTTGGGTTGTTTCATATGTAAGCCAAAATTTGCAAGTTTCTTGGTTTCCAAATATTATCTACTCCTCGAACACCAAATCTTATCTCAAAGTCACAAGATTTAATGTTTTAACCATATCGTTGTCCACAATTAGATTCCGCAAGTTCTGTAACTTAATGATACCAGCTCAGAGCACTTGTACCTTACAGTTGAAAATGTCCATAGTTTTCAAGTTGCAAAGTTTTCCAATAGATTGCGGAAGTTCAGTCGCTTTGGTTCTATGCACGTTCAAGTACCTTAGATTGAATAGATTCACCAACTCGTCTAGCAAATTTTCAACTGGCATACCCTCTAGATCCAATACCCTTAACAATTGCAACTCGCGTAACAATGATTCGAAAGATGGAGAAATCATGGGATTAACTGCAAATACAAAGGAAGACTGAAGATGTGACAACATCCCCTTAGGTGACTGTGTTGCATCTCTGCCAATTGCATGAACTGATAATCGGCACAATATTCCGCTATGTTCACTACCACTGGACTCTCGATCATCACATATGGCACAAAAATTCTCAGTTGTTGATATTGAAAGAGCAAGCTTCATCATAAGATCATGCATCTTGCATTTTTCGTCCCTATCTACAACTAGAAGCATGCTTTGGGAAACGATCTGCATGAGGTAGTTTTCAGTTACTTCTTCTGGTGTTATCCCCCTCTTATTTTCCATAAATCATTCTGCCATTTAGATTCTAATAGGCCTATTACATTTAATGGGATAGTCTTCGGGGAAAAGACAATAATATAAGAAGCAAGGCTTTATTCGATAAGGCAAATCATTGAAACTGAGCAACAAGATAGTTATCACCACTTCTTGTAAGGTTATTTTATGGCAAATCTATATGCAATCTTAAGTTAAATATGAATCAAGATAGAATTTGCAGCTGATAAAAAGTTTCCTAATTAATAAAGAAATTCAACGGTTATAAAGTTTCTAAAATCCAAGAAGTCAAGTTTAAGGAATCAAGATAATTTGAAGAAAAAAAGAATTTTGAATATGATCTAAATTCTGCAAGTTGCTAAATTGAAGAAGAAATAGAATTCCAATTTAAACAAGACACTAAAACAGTAAGCGAAGAAGTTCCAAAAAGCCTCACAGGCAGGGTGCAGGAAGCGCGCGGATGCACCACATTAGATATACACTTAAACGTGAATTCCATTAAAGTCCGCAAGTAACAGGATAGGAGAGTGAGGGTTTGACCCCATGGCGCAGGGAGCAGGATGAGAGCGCGAGGGTTCGAGCTGTGTATCTTTTGAACAAATTTAGTTTCCTATTTTGCCAGACTAGAGCAACCTTTTGTAACTCTATAAATATGGATCACACTCTATTCATAAAATACTTGAGGAGAATCTATTATAGAGTCTTGTGAGAGAATTTTTCCTTGTGAGCGTATAGGTCTTTCTCTTATTTTCTTTATTCTTTGTTGAGTCTGTTCACTTTCTAAGGAGTTAGAAAGCTGGTTTCTACTTGGTCTAGATGTATCGTGGATTCGAGCAAGTGCTTGAAAGAAGTCGTGCGAGGAGTCGTGGAGATTTCGAGTGGGTACTTGTAACCTAATTGTATAGTGGAAACTGTTTTGAGGTTTTTTCCTTGATAGGATTTTCTTCATTAATTTTTGGTACCTTCATATTTTATTTTTATAGTGTGGATTGGTTAATTGATTTGGGTGATTCAGAGAATTTTCACCTCTAACCCAGGGTTGTTGTTTAACTCCCAACTCAAACTATTATAAACTGTTCTCCAATCCAACTCCAAATATTTGGAGGATATGACACCCCCCAAAGCAACAATAGCAAGGGGCCGGTAGTCCTCCACATTTTGCAATAAAGGTCTTGAGCTAATGATTTGAGCTATGGAGGACTTCTATTTCGATTGTCTGAAGAAGTTTTCATGCAAAAGAGTTCCCATGCATCATGCACACCCAATGGTTCAACATAATGAACATGACTTTTAACCAAAAGAAGGTGTTCCATTTAGGTTGTAAGCATCACACGATTTCCTAATCCTTCGTCTGAAAGTGATACGTATATGATAGTGTGTACCCGACCGATCAGTCCGCGCCCGACCGATCAAAACCAGGCCAACCCGATCTATAGTATTTCGGTCGGGAAGACCGATCTATCATGCCACAAAAGCGACTGACCGATCCAGCCGGTCCTGCCAAATAAAACAAAAACACCTACGTGCCACTGTACTCACTTTTCTCGTGACATCTGCTGATAGTTACTGTGAAGTGCTGCTTGCCCACTAACAGCACTACCTGCTGGCGGTTCTGACGACTGGCCAGAGGATATCGGCGCGGGATCCTGTTACACGTGGCGTGACACCAATGGACGGTAATCTCCATTCCGCACAGCTACTCAGGGTATCCTCTATAAATAAGGCAGTACCCAGGGATCAGGTACACACACAATTCTTGCATTACCATTACTCTGCCAAAATACTCTTTCAACCATTCTTGCTAACTTAAGCATCGGAGGTTCCTTAGCAGGCACCACACCGGTGTTCAAACAACATTCTTAGGTGACCCGGACGTGTTTCAGACCATCCAGCGTTCATCCGGATTTGCTGAGTTATCAGTTGGCATCGTCTGTGGGAAATCAAAGGTTTCCTCACTGATTTTATGGTCCAAACAAGATCCGGCGTGAATACCCACCAACATTCTCAACCGACAGTTGATATGGAGAACCAAAATGACGAAAGGCTCAATGCTGTGGAGAGGCAAATACAGAAAATGATGGGAGTTATACAGACCCTCGTCACTCAAAACCAGGCATTACTATAGCAAGTTAACGCTACACTCCCCGCTATAATTCCGCCCCCAGTTGCCTCGCCGGGGAATGAGGCCCATAACGGAGGTGTCGTTGAGCAAGATTGAGGGACCAACGGAGCCCCCGTTGGGGTTGGAGCTGGAGTTGCTCCCGCAATTGGAGTCGGACACGCTAAAGCCCCGTATGTCCAGGGGGCCGGCGTCGTGGGAGAAAACGACCTCCCAGTAGAGTCATGATGAAGAGAAAAGACCGCAGGGGCAGGAGGCTTTCCCGGAGGTCAAGCTGAAGGATCGAGGGTCGAAACTGCAAGCGCCAACATGTGGCAGGAACAGTTTAGGGCCATGCAGGCCTAAATGGACGGAGTTTTGGCGGCTGTCAAGACGCTAAATACCGTGAAAAATCTGCTGGGCAACATTGACTCTCCGTTTACCCATGCAGTAATGGCTTGCCTTCTTCTAGCAAAGTTTAAGATGCCAATGCTGGACTCATTCGATGGGTCACGGGACCCGTTAGATCACCTGGAAACCTACAAAACACTAATGCTCATCCACATCTACCCGGATGAGATAATGTGTAGGGTATTTCCCGCCACCCTTAAAGGAGCTGCCCAGGTGTGGTTTTCAAAGATTAAGTCAGGCTCGGTGGCTAGTTTCTCTGAGCTCAGCAAGCTCTTTGTGAGCCACTTCATCAGAGGCCAGAAGCAGAGGCGGCCTGCCACTCACCTCCTCACTGTCAGGTAAGGAAGGGAAGAATCCTTGCGAGATTACGCAGGGTGATTCAACAAAGAGGCCCAAGAAGTTAATGAAGCAGACGAGAAGGTGACCTTCACTGCCTTCATGAGTGGGCTTAGGTCGCCCCAATTTATGGCTTCCCTAGTGAAGAAACCGGCATCAGGCTTAGCAGAGCTTATGTTTCGAGCTCAAAAATACATCAACGTGGAGGACGTAATGAGGGCCAGGAAAGACGCTGATGGGGTTTCCGGTTCGGGGACCAAAAAGAAAAGGCACGGAGTCTAAGATGACGCCAAGGGCGGTAGAGACCCCAAGAGCAAGAGGGTCGATAACAGGCCAGATAGGGGGCCGCAGAGATTTGATAACTGCCGATATGACGACCGAGAAGACTTCACCCTGCTAAATACCAGCCTCACGAATGTTCTCTTCGAAATCCGGAACGATAGAGATTTCAAGTGGCCTGAGCCCCTGAAATCCCCGCCAGAGAAACGGTTCCAGCACAAATACTGCCATTATCACCGGGACCATGGCCACGACACTGAAGAATACTACGACCTCAAAAGGAGGGTGGAAGAGCTCGTGCGCCAAGGAAGGCTCGGTTGGTATCTGCTCGGCCGTGGCGATAGAAGACCCGAGCGACAGGCACCCAATGGATACAACTAGGGGAGAAGAACTCTCGACAGGCGTGAACCTAACTGAGCACAGCAGAACCAACAACCGATCAGCAAAATTAGGGTCATCCCTGGCGGCTTCGCCTCAGGAGGAGAATCCTCCTCCGTCCGGAGGAGATATGCTCGAGAGTTAAACACCTCGAGAGAAGCGTACGCAGTCGACCAACCGAAAAAGAAAGTGAAGACTGAGTCCCGACCAATCTGCTTCACGGATGAGGAGGCAAATGAAATCTTCCAACCCCACGACAACCCCCTTGTCATTTCGGTTGTAGTCGCCAACTTCAAGATTTGGAGAATCCTTGTCGATAGCGGGAGTTTGGCCGACATTCTTTACTGGGGAGCGTTCGAGAAGATGAGAATCAGTCGGGAAAGGTTGCAACCGGTGTCTTCTCCACTAGTCGGCTTCACCGGAGATCGAGTAGTGCCATTCGGCTCAATAACCTTACCAGTCACCCTGGGGGAGAAACCCTAGCAAGCTACGAAGATGATCAACTTCTTAGTGGTGGACTGTCCTTTAGCTTACAACGTGATCCTCAGAAGGACGGTGCTGAACGCTTTCCGGGCGGTCACATCCACCTACCATCTCCGCATCAAGTTCCCAACCGAAGATGGGGTCGGATGTGTCAAAGGTGACCAGAAGGTGGCTTGCGAGTGCTATGTGTCCTCCTTAAAGGAAGAGGCTCCCCGGGAGACCTTGGTGATTGACAGGTTAGAAGTACGAGACGAAGGGGAAATAAAGAGAGAAGAGCCAGAAGAGGAGATGGAAGACCTAGAGGTCGGCTCCCCCGGCCAAGGAAGAACGATAAAGATGGGCTCAGAGACACCCGAGCCCCTAAAAAAAGAAATCAAAGATTTCTTACTATATAACCTGGACGTCTTTGCCTGGTCCCACGAAGACATATCAGGAATAAGCACGAGTGTGATTGCACATCACCTCAACATACTTCCAACGGCTCGACCAATAAGGCAGAAGTGAAGGGTCTTTTGCCCGGAAAGAAATTATGCGATTGTAGAGGAAGTTGAAAAACCAATAAAAGCAAAATTCATTCGCGAGGTCCATTATCCCACTTGGCTGTCCAACGTGGTAATGGTCAAGAAGTCTAACGGCAAATGGCGGATGTGCGTCAACTTCACCGACCTGAATAAAGCTTGCCTGAAAGATAGCTTTCCTCTGCCGTCTATTGATCTGCTAGTGGATTCAACAGCCGGCCACGAAATGCTATCCTTTATGGATGTTTTTTCTGGATACAACCAAATAAGGATGGCCGAGTACGACTAAGAGCACACAGCCTTCATCACCGACCGGGGATTATACTGTTACAATGTCATGCCCTTCGGGTTAAAGAACGCGGGAGCAACTTATTAGCGATTCATGAATATAATGTTCGGAGGCCAGGTCGGGCGTAACGTGGAGGTATACGTGGATGACATGCTGGTCAAGAGCAAGAAGGCGGGGTCACACGTGGCCGATCTACAAGAGACCTTCGACACCCTGAGGAAGTATGGAATGAAGCTGAACCCGGCAAAGTGTGCATTTGGAGTGGCGTCTGGCAAGTTTCTTGGGTTTATGGTCTCCTGCTGAGGGATAGAAGCTAACCCAAAAAATGTCAGAGCAATAATGGAAATGCAACCCTCACGGAGTACTAAAGAAGTTCAAAGACTTACCGGCAGGGTGGCCACATTGACCAGGTTCATTTCCCGATCAACTGACAAATGCCATCCCTTCTTCAAGGTGCTACGAAAGGCTTTCGAGTGGACGGCTGAATGTGAAGAGGCTTTCGAGCAACACAAGCAGTACCTGGGGTCAGTCCTACTGCTCAGTCGAACCACCCCAGGAGAAAAACTAGTCATCTACCTCGCTGTTTCATCCACAGCTATGAGCTTGGCATTGGTTTGGGAGGAGGATGGAATCCAAAAGCCGGTCTACTACACAAGCAAGGCCCTTCGCGAAGCGGAAGAAAGATACCCTAAGATGGAGTAGCTGGCCTTTGCCCTTGTGACCGCATCCCGGCGACTGAGAGCGTACTTCCAAGCCCATACTATTATGGTGCTCACAGACCAACCACTCAAGAACGTGCTCCACAAACCCGAGACATCTGGACGGCTGATGAAGTGGTCGGTCAAGCTCAGCTAGTTTGACATTCAATACCGACCGAGAATAGCAATGAAAAGGCAAGCCGTGGCAGATTTCAACGACGAATTTACAAATGGCCGAGAGTGTCCAGACCCGGGGGAAGGCAGAGATGAACTGTGGACCCTAAATGTAGACGATTCATCAACGAATAAGTGCAGTGGTGCCGGAATAATTCTTGTGTCCCCCGATGGCCACAGATTCGAATATTCTTTGCGGTTCAAGTTCCCCGCGACCAATAATGTAGCAGAATATGAGGCCATTCTCGCTGGCCTTCAAATGGCAAAGCAAATGGGAGTAGAACGAATAAGGGTGCTCAGCGACTCCCAATTGATGGTTGAACAAGTTCAAGGAGAGTACGAAGCTAGGGAGGAGCGTATGGCCAAATACTGTGAAATGACAAGGAGTTTGTCTAGGAAGTTTTCCAAGTTCTATCTCCGACGAGTCCCAAGAGATCAGAATGCGCCTAGCAAGGGTTGCTTCCTCAGGGGAGGATTGTCTGGACGTACCAATGGTGATACTTGACCAACCGACCATCCACTCCCCTGAGGTGAACCAAGTCCACGAAGATGCCGAATGGGCCAAACCAATCAGAGCTTATTTGGAGAACGGCGTTTTGCCAGACGACAAGAACGAAGCCTGAAGAATTCAGAGCAGATCAAGCAGGTACCTAGTCATGGATGGTATTCTTTACAAGAGAGGGAACAGCTCGCCTTTACTTCGGTGCCTTGATGAACGAGAAGCTAATTATGTTATGAGGGAAATCCATGAAGGGGTTTGCGGTAACCATTCAGGAGGACGAGCATTGGCCGGCAAGATCCTAAGGGCAGGTTACTACTGGCCCACTTTGGAAAATGACACCCAAGATTTTGTTGAAAAGTGTGATAAGTGTCAGAGATTTTCCAATGTTCCGAGACAACCAGCCCAAGAATTGACGCCCATTCAGAGCCCCTGGCCATTCGCGCAATGGGGAATAGACATCGTTGGCCCACTCCCACCTGGAAAAGAACAGAAGAAGTTCGCAGTAGTGGCCATCGACTACTTCACAAAGTGGGCAGAAGCCGAGGCGCTCCCAAACATAACAGAGCAGAACATGAGGAAATTTCTCTAGCAAAACATCGTCTGTCGTTTCGGTATCCCAAAGGCGGTAATCACTGACAACGGTAAGCAATTTGAGGAAAAACAATTCAACGAACTTTGCGATGAGTTGGGGATCAGTCATCACTACTCCTTACCCGAGCACCCTCAAGCCAATGGACAAGTTGAAGTTACCAACAGGTCACTCCTCAAGACCATAAAGACGAAGCTGGACAAAGCTAAAGGACTCTGGGCAGATGAACTCCCAAACATCCTCTGGGCCTACAGGACAACGGAAAGAACACCAACCGAACAGACTCCCTTCTCCCTTACCTACGGAGCTGAAGCCGTAATCCCAGTGGAGGTCGGGCTTCCTAGCCATAGGATGCTGAACTTCAACCCAGACCAAAACGAGGGGCTGATGGAGGAAGAAGTAGACCTACTGGAAGAGAGAAGGTTGTAAGCTGCGATCCGGATGGCATCCTACCAGCAGAGGATGCATCAGTACTACAATTTAAGGGCACGCCCGAGGGACTTTAGAATTGGAGATCTTGTATCAGAACGGGTCAACCAATCCATGAGAAACCCGCAAGAAAGCAAGCTTGGGCCGAACCGGGAAAGGCCTTACCAAGTGTTAGGCTTTACCAGAAGGGGAACGTACCGACTGAAGGCACTCGGGGGCAAAGAACTACCACATCCTTGGAACGCTGAGCACCTCAGGAGATACTATGTTTAAAATTTGATTTTCTAAATAATTATTATTATTATTCAGTTCTTGTAAACCGTTACTCATCATTAATTGTATACATTGATTGAGCAGGACTCAAAACATTTCCCCATTTATGGGAAATTTGACTGTGTTTTGCGATTTGACCTTAAAAGAACCTGGTCATTCATGCATTTCAACTAAAAATTCTACTACGGCTATCCCTCATTGATGATTCTAGGGTAAATTCTACTTCAACAGTTCTACAATTTTACTTCAACTATTCTACAACAAATTGGTCTAAGTGACCAGAGGCTCAAGAAGCCAAAGGCTCAAGAAGCCAAAGGCTCACGAAGCCTGTGCCCCACGGGGCAATTCTACATAAGAAAATGACACTAGGAGGAACGTAAGTCCCACACGGCAGCAAACTCCTAAACGTATGGTATCTACTATGATCGACTCAAAGCGACGCGGTCGACCTGCACACCCGAACGAAGGGTAGCACCAGCACGACCGATCGGCATTCGATCGATCGACACCGAGCGGAGCGACATGAATAGTTTGGCCAACGAAGTAACTACATGGCAAACTCGATGAGCTCGGTCAGATCGACCGATTAGTTGTAGCGATTTCCAATAACTTAAAAAGAGTTAGCAAACAATCAAGTGAATGGTACTTGCACAAATTTTACGTTGAGAAGCAAACGATACTTCCACAATTTTTACGTGCTGTTTTTATCTCCTCCCTATTAATGCCCACGGGCACGTGCAAGTCAATCTTTTAACAAGTTTACGTCACCTCTATTTGATAAGACAATATATTATACTAGAGTAATCATTCTGCAGATAAAGAATATTAAATAAAAGTTTCCATTGCCAAAGAAAGGGGGAAGAAGAAAAATCCCCATTACATAAAAATTGAAATTTCCATTACATAAAAATTCTTTACAATCGGACCAGAAGGTTCCAAAAAAAAAAAATAAATAACACAAAACAACAGGACTTCACTCAGTGATGCTTGGATCAACTACTGAACCAGATACTTCCTGACCGGCTGCATCATGACCAGTTGCATCTGACCCAGCAGTTTCTTCTCCGACCTCGGTCTGATCCCCAGGAAGCCCATCGGAGCGTGGCTCGTCATCTTCACGCTTATCCACTTCCTCGCCCTTAACCTCTTCGCCCTCGGCCTCGGAATCAGAATCCACTGGCTCGATTTTGGAGAGATCGATGCTGGGGAAGGAGGCTTTTATCTTTTTCTTGGCATAAAGGAAACCTTGCTCGAAGACGGGAAAGAGGACCTCTTGGTAGTCTTCGGTATCCTTGAAATTTTCGATGGCCTTCTTTCCTGCCTCTTGCACCTCCTTCTTCAACTCGGCGACCCTCTGCTCAAGAACCTCCTTCCGATCTAAGGCTTCGTTGAGCTCCCGCCACAAACGAGCTCGCTCCTTGTCCATCTCTTCGTTAGCCTCCTTGAGTGAGCGGTTTTGGCGGAGAACCTCATCTCGCTCGGACTGAGCGACAGCAACTAAAGCCCTCAACTCCTCGACCTTGGTCAAATAGTCCATCTCTTTTGTCTCGAACTCGAGCGCCAGGGCACTATTTTTCATTTTTTCATCACTCAGTGCTTTTTCAGTCGCACCGAGGCGATGATAAAGGGCGAGGGATCGGGTCATGAACTTTAAGATGATGCAAACTCATGGTTAGAATAGAATACCAAAATGACATCAAAAAGAAAAAAGAGAGAGCAACGCATACCTTGAAGATTTCATGGTTGTGTTCATAAACCATGCTGCTGCTGGTGCTATGCCTAACCGCGGTTAAGTCCGCCTTAGTCACAGTGGCGATCAGCCTCTGCCACGCCAGCTTGCTGCTGGATTCGAGCGTTCGGGTGGACGAGGAGCCGGACTTCGAGCCCGAACCGGAGGTAGCCCTTCTCATAGGGGTAGGAGGGATCTCCAGCGTATGGGATAAAGGGCCGAACCCCCCTCGGCCCACCTCCCGAATGGGTGCTATCCAATTCGTTGAGGGAGAAGAGGGAGGAATGAGGGTTGAGGATGGAGGAACGGTCAAAACGGCTTCTTTCAGCCCCTTTGCCTTGGTGGTCCTAATCTTCTTTGGGGGATGGGGCAGATCCCCCACTTCTTGTTCCTTCCTCTGCTACTTCTTACCCACCTTCTTTAGGTAACCCAAGTCGTAGGCCATCTCTCCGCTGGTTTCGTCAAGGGTAAGTTTAGCTGCAAGAAGTACAAGAAAAAATACAACACGGTCAAGCAACAATCAAACGCAATTGAGAGTGGCAGTAAAATTTAAACTCACTCTGCTCACGCTCACGTTCGGCGGCAAGAGCTTCAGGCGTCGGATCGAGACTGAGCAGATAATTGGCTAGATTATCCGTGGTGATAAGGAGCTGTGCCTCCCAAACGGTATGCACTTTCGCTCTAGGCAGGAGCGCTTTTTGCGCCCGGGTGAGGAAGGTCTGCTCACGGACTGAACGATGTACAACCAGGTTAGATTTGAAAATCTAAACTAAATCAAAAAGTCAGACAATAAAAGAAAAATGGACTAATTCATACCGTGCTTTGAGGGAGAGCCCAACTTACGAGAAACTCAGACCTGCTTATCCTCGTTGGTCTCCCATGGTTGAAATTCCCATGAGTTACCACGGATGAAGAAGTACTTTTTTTTCCAGCCCTTGTGGGAGGTCGGCATGTTGGTCACAAAGTTGAACTCTGGCTTCCTCGCCGAGAAGTACCACCAGCCCGAACCCCTCTCGGTAACCTTATAGAAGTAGAAAAAGAGATCGGCTGTCATTTCATCCCCAGTCGTTGCTTTTCAAAAGACAGCGCTACCGATTAGAATTCGCCAGCTATTGGGAGTAATCTGATCGGGGGCAAGGAAGAGGCGGTTAAGTACCTCCCGAACGAACATCGGCAGATGGAACCGAAGACCGCCCAGTAAGGCAGCCTCGTACATCGCAATCTCGCCGGCCCAGGGAGAACAGGCAATGTCGTTATCTTTTAGCTGCCTATAGTGGAGGTTAGGTGGAAACTGGAACTCGGAAATCAGCTCCGAAATCCTTTTCTCCGATATCACGGAACTAATACCCTCTGCTTCGAATGTTCCCCTCTCCTCACTGTCGCTGCTCATAACCCTTCTTCTTTCAATCCCGGGCTCGAAATCGTCGACGATCCGATCGCTGGCGCTGGCTGGAGCCGGATTTCTCACGAATGGGCGGATAGGCCCATCAGCGCTATCAGAACTCTCTGTGCCCGATGAACTCGATAAGCTAATCCTCTCAACACGGGCCGTATCTGAAATTGAAAAAACCCGAACCAATCGGACTGAATAAGATAAAAGCACTAACTCACGGACTACCCCCCTGACGTGCCTAGGGTTTCCTATGAATCCTAAGGGGTCAGGGAGTACACGATTTGTGTTGAAAAAATACTCACTCCTAGCCCACAGCCACCGCATAAGAAAAGAGAAGAAGAAGGAGAAAAAGAAATGGCAAATATCTTACCAACTCAAAATTAACGGAACCTTGGAGCTACGGTGATGGAGAATAGCAAAGAGCCCGGCGCCGGAAGTTGCAGACGTTCATTATAGAAGAGAGGTGCGAAAAAGTGGAACTGGCCCGTTAGGCCCAGCTTTTATAATAAGGCGTTTTAATTTCTTAATTATTATTTTTTCAAAATCGACGGCCCTGATTTCTAGTTAAAATTCCACACCCGACGGTTCCAGACTGCTCCCGCCAGCTCCCGTCAGTACAACCAGTTAGGAATTTACACGTGTCGGGCATGTGAAATGACGGCGTCCTTTCGCCGTAATTACTGCTGGCACGCCGTCTGCGCATTAAATATGCACCTCAATGGTGCCATATTTATACGTACATACACTCACGAATAAATTCTCTCAATCCCTACGTAAAACCAATTCGAATGGTGTCGGGGGCATCTCTGACAAGACCACGACCGAATGAGCAGCAAAATCGACCAGTCGACAACTTTCACTTGAAACGCACGGTCTGCACGGGACCAGTTAGTCTTAGAAAATGAGCTCGAGCGAGCTAGGAATGACCGGACAAGAAATCTACCAGCGCCATGAACTTTCTGAACGGTCACGAAAATTGGCCAAATAGGAAGATCGACCGAGCGAAGATCGACATCTGAGATCTGATCCCTTTCAGCCACCTTCTGTGACCAAAGGAATCGGGGGCATCTGGTAGTGTACACCCGACCGATCCCTTTCTCCCGATCAATACAAACCCGACCTGAGCGATCGTTACACGGTCGGGAAGTCTGATCTATCCTCTCACAGAAGCGACCGACCAATCCAGCTGGTCCTGCCTAATAAGACAAAAATGTTCGTGTCACGTGCCACCATTCTTTGGCTTTTTTCGCAATATCCGCTGATAGCTATCGTGAAGCGTTGCTTGCCCACTAACAGCACGGCCCACTAACAGCACTACCCGTTGACAGTACTGACGACTAGCCAAGGAATATTGGAGCGGGATCTTGTAACACGTGGCATGATATGAGTGGATAATAATCTTCATCCCATGCAGCTACTCAAGGTATTCTCTATAAATAGGGCAACGTCCAGCAATCAGGTATATAGACAATTTTTGCATTACCGTTACTCTGCCAAAGTACTCTCTTAATCCTTCTTGTTAACTTAAGTATCGGAGACTCTTTAGCAGGCACCACACTGGTGTTCAGACAGCATTTTTCAAGCGACCCGGACTTGTTTCAGACCATCCAATACTCTTCCGGATTTGCTGAGTTATCAGTATGTTTGCTTTCCAGAATCAATGAACAGAAGGTTCTGATTAGAAAGCAAAACAGAATTATCTTCTATGGTGGAAAGGAGCACTAGAAAATTTTAAAAAAGCGCAAGAAAAAGGCAGAATAGTAAGCAGACAGTAGAACTAATTTCTAACTGTTATGATGGTACTATGGCAAAAAGAAACACTAGGAAAATTTTGAAATCCTAAGAAGAAGGCTCCGATACCATTATAAAATAAAGACGAATAGAAGACAATATAATGGAAAAGAATTGTATTAAGCTCTTGTATCTACAACAATACACATTATCCTTATATAGATGAGACGAAACCTATGAACTAATATAGAAACTGTACACAAGAGAATATGCTAATTTCTATATTTACACCAATCTAGCAGCTAGCATATGTAACATATATAAACCAAATCAAATCAGTTTATATATGTTAACATCGGCAATCTACATTGGAGTTTGGTTTATGACAGTTCGGGTTGGCACGAGGGAGCTAAATAATTCTTGCACCAAGAGTTTACTTTATTTTTCTCATAGGAATAATTCAAACATGATTTTTTTAGAAGTGGCAGAAACTTGAAAGAACTTATTTCATGTTTTCTATAGAATTAATAAACTAGGCATCAGAATTCAGCTTTTTTTAGCATTAAGCTTCCCAATAAGTGTTTAAGTTGGTTTCATTTCATATTTAAAATTACAAATATATAGCTTGATCCAAATTGACTAACATTATACCAAGTCCAACCAAGTGTAACGTTTGCTTGGAAGCATCCCGTTTGTTCTAAATGGACACCAAACAACGAAATAGAGCAATTAATTGCATATTTAGGCTTTCTTTGGTTAAAAAAATAAAAATAAAAATAAAAATAAAAAATAAAATTGTAGCTTTTTTATCCGTCTGATATGACTTGTTTTTGCTAAAATTTAAATTTTCTTTTAGAGCTTATTGTTTTTAAATGTGTTAATTGCATTCATAAAAAAATAATAATAATAAATAAAATAAATCATGTTTGTTTGAATAAAACAATCTGTTTAGGTTAAAAAAATGAAAAAAAAAATTAATAGTTTTAATTTTTTCTAGCTTTAACCTAAATTGATAGAATTTTTTGATTTTTTATTTATGCATACGATTAACACGTTTGAGAACCACAATTTCTTTAAAAAAAAAATAAAGTTTAATGAAAAAAAAGGCATGTAATACGAAAAAAAAAAAAGAGGTAAAAGTTGTTTGGTAACCAAATGTCATATTTTCCATTCGCATAATTTGGTTTAGTTTTTTGGGCCATTGCTCGAACATCTCAGTCGTGCCTATGCCTGAACTACGTTAGCCTGGCAATGGTGCAATTATTGGGCCTATGCCTGAACTATGTTAGCCTTGCAATGGTGTAATTATTGGGCCTTTGACAATCCCATACCACACTCTGGATACATGAACTATTTCGGCCTGGCAAAGGTGTAATTATTGGGCCTTTGACAATTCCATACGATATTGCAGATACCATTTGGGCCAAGGCCCTCGTAAATTCAACTTATTCAGCCCTTTATGTAAATTTAGGGATGACTTGGAGGGGAAAAAATAATAATAATAATAAAATATTTTTGTCTTAAAAAATAAATTTTTAGCTTCGAATGTGAAATAATTAAAATGTAAGAAATAACTAAATAATTCTGATAAATATAAAAAATATTAAATACAAAAATTAATCTTGATACAAATCCATAAAATGAATGAAGTTACATATATGTACCATAAAATGAATGAAGTTACATATAGGTATTTTTTGCAATAATGTTTGTCATAAACTTAGAAGAAGATACCTTTGCAAGTTGTGGTTATGAAATTATTATTGTTACTATTATTTATGGTAAAGTATAAAAATCACCTTTACACTTTACCTTTGGTCTCAATTTGGTCCTGTTAGTTTTAATTGTTATAGTCAAATCTCTGCACTTTCAGTCAAGTACCAATCTAGTCCTTCTGTTTGGCTTTCATTAATTAATGTTAGGGTTAGAGTAAAATCGTCATTTCTTCTCTTTGCTTCCCCAAATGTCATGTACAAATCAATTTTGTATATTTTTGCCCTATGATTCATTCCATCTTACTCAAGATCGTTCCATTTTCATTACAAAATTTTTTAAGAAAGTTAAGATTGTTCTCACTCACGAAATTAAAATAGAAGATTTATATAGTAAAACTTTTGAATCAACGAACTCAATTTGAACTAGAGCAAAGTGAAGGGCATGTGATTGTGACAAATGTTGCACGCTGAGGATTACGTGAACCAATACAAACCCAGGAAGAAGATTCTTTGGTTCCAAAACATATAGGGTAAGTTTAGTTTGATATAAATATATATATATATATTCGAATATATTAATATATATTTTTATTCTTTTTCTTGTGTTTCTAGATTTGTTGTTAAATTGATGATTTATTTATTTATTTATTTTTTTTTTAAGTTCAATGGGGTTGTGGATTCTTTGCTTGGTATGATCCCTTAATTTGTAATAAATCAAAGAATATCGTACCTAAATATTAAGAAAGTTTACAAAACTAGAGACTGAAGTGAAGTAGAGGGAAAAAAAAAAAAAAAAGAAAAAGAAGAAGTTACTGTGGGTAACACTAATTTTAAGTTGGGTCATAATTTTGAATCAGCTGTCAAGACAGTCGAACAGACCACAAGCAAACTGTAATTTACCTCCAACCGAGCAAAACAAAAACCTAGGAAGAACAATGCCTTCAAATCAATTGACAATGGAAGATTCAATTTTTTTGTAATAAAAAGCCCTGAGTGTACTGTCGATTTTTTTTCCTGAAAATAGGCCTAAGTGTAACTTCTTTTGAACAAATACAATATATCAATATCGTTTTAGGACTTTTGGAGAAGTAGTTTGGGGAAATGACAATTTTACTCTCACCTTAACAATTATAATTAATGGAAGGCAAATGAAAGGATTCATTTGACGCTTGACTGAAAGTGGAGGGATTAGAGTGTTACAATTGAAACTAGTAAAACCAAAGTGAGACCGAAGGTAAAGTATATGGGTGATTTTTTGTCACGCCCCGAGTCCGGGGACCCAGGGAGTGAGAGTGAAACATTCATAACATGTATATACAACCAAACTATCAGA
>JAVXUM010061716.1:0-19618 GCA_035590655.1 Pouteria glomerata | reverse complement strand
CCGCCATTACAAACATATACCTCTCTCTCTCTCTCTCTCTCTCTCTCTCTCTCTCTCTCTCTCTCTCTCTCTCTCTCTCTCCTTTTATCGCCCACAAGTCTACCATTCATTATTTTTCATTTTAAAATATAAGGAAAACATGATCTTGTATATATATACTTAATTTACAAGAATAGAAGTTCGCAATTTCCAGGATGACTCAGGCCGTGCTTAGAAGTATGGGGAGTTTAAACAAAAATTTTTAAGAAGGTTTAACTTGTGTTAGAATTACACAAGTATTATCTTTAATTTTTTTTCTTTTATTATGATCCAATCTCAACTTAGTTGTATTTTGAATAAATATTTTCAACTTAGCTGTATCTCAACTCAGTTGTATCTTGAAAAGGATTTGAAATACAGAGCGATGATGAAAATAATATCACATATGAATATATGATAAAATATTATACATGAAGATAAGAACTACATTTGAATTTGAATTATCGGATTAACTGAATAATGTATAATGATATATATAATGATATAGAGTTAATTAAATAGATAGTGTCTAAGGGATAATTTCTAACAATAAAAATATAATAATAATTATAATTAATAAGATAATAATTATCTATGTGGAAAAATTTTAATTAATAAGATAATAATTATCCATTTATGAAGATAGTTATAGCAGGACAAAAATAAGTACAGATAAGTTTAAAAGTTAAAATAAAATGTTAAATTAAATTAAAAATAATAATTAATATATCAATTAAATTTTGATTAATTTTTTTATTATTAATAAAGATTTTAAAAATGAGAGGCTTTTTATTTGTGAGGCCCTAAGTGACCACTTCATTTCTTCATTTGCCTAGAGATAACCATAACCTTGAATTAATTAAGCAAATTAGTTAGTGTGACATATTATTAGAATCAAAATTATATTTTTAGAATAAATCAGAGTAAAAATAAAATTCACTGGGAACAAAAAATGAAAAAAATATAATTTATAAGAAAAATAATAAAGTTAATAAATTTTTAATATGATTTTTTAACTAAGTGAAAACAATTATTTATTTGGGTCCACCATGCATGTCACTAATCCCTCCCCCTTTGTTCTCCCTGTCCACGTCATCAACCATGCATAGCAATCACACTCACACAGACTTCCCAAGTCACTTAAAAAAAATATAGCCAACTAATTAAGGGATGTTTAAGGGATGTTTGGTTTAGTAAAAAGTGAGATAGAATGAGATAAATTATGAGTTCATAATACATATAGCATAAGATAAATATTTAAAAATTTTTAAAACTTTTGATTTTAACAAAAGTCAGTACGCCAAACACCCTCTAAATTGCATTTGCCATGCACAATTCCAAATTTTTTATTATATTACAAAAAGTATCAATATAATTTTCAGAAACACCCTGATATATATGCAAAACAAACATTCCTTTTTAATTCCATAAACTTCCTAAGCACACAAACTTTATATATATAAATATTAGAAAGACACATAGCTAAAAAAAAAAAAAAAAAGAAAAAAAACTGAAATATTCGAAGATTAACAAGAAGAGAGAATTAAGAAGAGAATTAGCACACAAACAATACTAAGTAATGGACAAGACCACGACTACGGATCCCTAACTGCAAAGACGTCGCGGGTCTTAACGACGATATTGAACATGTGCGGGGACGTGAACTCGCTGAAATCTGGGGGTAGAGAG
This sequence comes from Pouteria glomerata, assembly GCA_035590655.1. NCBI lineage: Eukaryota > Viridiplantae > Streptophyta > Magnoliopsida > Ericales > Sapotaceae > Pouteria > Pouteria glomerata. The sequence goes on along the minus strand of JAVXUM010061716.1, from coordinate 17,911 downwards.
ATGAGAAGACGGGTTGATCTCTTGTGGAACTGGAGGAGGTCCGGATCATCGTAGTACCTCTCCCAACCGAGTGCGGTGAGTTTGCTTTCGAGAACTGAGTAAGAGGTGACGACTTCATTAGTCGGGATGTAGACCAACACTTTTGGGCTAGGGTCGGGGTTCTTTCGCTCAATCACTCCGTTTTTCTTGAACTCCCAAACACCAGCCATTTTAGGAGAAGCTATAAGAGACAACAGAGAGAAAAAGAAGAAGCAGAAGAAGAAGTGTGATAGATGGTAAAAGGTTTAGTGATGGGCTTGTGGCGATATGGAATATATAGAGGCAGCTGTGGAAGGTAACACATAAAATAATTAACTTAATTATGGTGTGTATTAGGAGCATGTCTGGATGTATTTAGGTAGGGACCCAAGGCAAGTTTACGGATTATATTTGAATTGTTTGAATTATTTTTGGTTTCTTAAATAACAGAATTAGATATCAGATATTTATAAATATTAATATTATTTTGATTAATTCAATTTCTTATATTGGGCACGTTTAGGGCTCAACAAAATAAAAAAAACAATACAAAATTCTATAAATCTCTACAAAACTCTACAAAATTCTACAAATTTCTACAAACATGAAACTCGAAATTGTAAAATTTAAATTTTTTACTAATTGTACAAAGTCCGAGACTGTAAAATTTAAATTTCTTACTCACTACATAAATTCCAAGATATTAACTTTTTATTTTATACAACTTCAAACAAACCTATTAAGAAATTGAATTAATCAAAATAATATTTAAGGAACTGAACATCCCAAAATAATATTTATATTTATAAATATCTAATATTTATTTTGTCTTTTTATAAATTTATTACTTGCATTAATCATACACGTTTAAGTTTAATTTATAATTTTATTGTTGTATAAATTTATTGTTATTACATAACTTTATTTTAATATTTATATATACATATAAGTATTTAATTTGGTTTTGAGTATGTTTGGTTGACAAAAATCAACTAAAAATTATCAACTTTTAATTATTTTTTATATATTTTTTAATTAAATTTTACTACACTACCTTTATGTCCAATCTTTATACTTTTATTATTTTTTTGCTCAAATTTTAATTAATCAAACACCTTCTTTATCTAATTTTGTTTTTAGTTTTTTCGATTCTACAAAGAATAAGAATGAAATTGAACATAGACATAATTTAGGTCTAAGGAAATAATCGAATTGAAAAACTAAAACTAAAAATTAAAATTTTAATTTGATTATTTGGTTTTGATATTCTAGACCGCTACGATTGTACCGTACTCAAAAAAAGAAAAAAATTAAAATTGTGAGAAAATTTTAGTGGCCTAGCTGTCTAGAGAATAATACGTTTGTAACATAGAATAATTATTATCCAATGATGTCAAATGGCCAAGTGACACGTGCACTTAACTATGGAAGTGCATGTACTTGCATATATATTTTTCAACAAGTCTTTTTAAACCCTCCTCCGGAATCTTTGTTTCGAAAAGAAAAAATAAAAACCAGGACTGAGTTTTTCAGATAAAGTTTAATGGAAAATGAGTCGTGTGGTAATAAAAATTATTGTCATGACTTATTATTACGTTAACGGAATAAAGTAAATTTAAGCTTGAAAAATAAAAAAAAAACACTAGAGAGAGTGGTTAGAGACTTCTTGACTAAAATTTCTTTTATTGTAAAATCAGAAACAGTTTGAATATAAATGAAAAAAATGAAAAAGTTTTAACTAATAATAATAAATATGCTTGATTTTTACATATAGTGTCATATTTATAATAACATAAGATGATTAAACAATTGAAAAAATAACCAAAAAAATAATATTATTTTAATCCTTATACTTATATGCATATAGAACAACTCACTTTGTGTTTAATACCCATCACCTAACATTTAAAATGTATGTCAGACACAAAAAAAAAATGTGTGCATTGTGATAATAAAGAACATCTGAATGTCACACCATGTTTGTCACTTATACAATGATTAACTCATTTAATCAGCAAATTAAAAATAAATAAACAAAATAGTAGTAAATAAACTAAATTAGTTATTTGACAGTCATGAATGATTTAGAATAACTTGTATTTATTCTCATTGCTTGTGAAATTCAATCGTTGTGATCGAGATATTAAAAGTCAACATTAATTTTACTAAGTATAATTGTACTCAAAAAGACTATCATATATTTAGATATTTTTTATACCAACATAAGTTATCCCTAAATACCAAAACATCAAATTTGTACCGTGCTATTCTCGCCCTTGAGGATATGCTTTGTCGAAAGCAATTGGACGTTGATGGTTATGAGCTAGTACGTATGCGTAGATCAGATTTAATCTAATAATAATATTAGGTATGTTTAAAGTTGCATAAAATTATATAAATTTTTAAAAATTAATATCTCATACTTTATGTAATGAATAAAAAATTTAAATTTTATTATTTCGTAATTTATATTTGTAGAAATTTACAGAATTTTGTATTTTTTTTCAACTTCAAACGAATTCATTAATATTTAAATACATATATATATATATATGTGTGTGTGTGTGTGTTTTTTTTTTTTTTGGTGGGGGATTGTGAGCTGGTAAGTATATGTAGATCAACTTTAGTCTAATAATATTATTCTTTATATACATACATATATATATATATATAAACACGTAGTAAAATTAATTTATACTACAATAAGAAAATGTGAATTTTCATCAATAAAAATAATCTTTATTTTGTGATCAATACATGTCAATATTGTTACAAAATTAACATAATAATATATAAGTGTGACACAAAAAATATATTGTGATAATAATTATTTTTTAAATAAATTTTTATATGTTTTATGACTATATCAATTCATCAACAAAAATATTAAAATTAATGATAAAATTGCTACTTACAAAAGCTAAACGAAAATCTATTAACATGTATGAGAAATACGAGGTGGTTAATCAAAGAGGAAGTATGATTTATTACTACAATTATTAATTAGTGATGTGATAGTTTCTTTTATTGCAAAGTATTTTTAGTCTGAGAATATTTTAATGATGGAAACATTACACCAATAAAAATTTCTTTACTAATAAAATTTTACGTTGTGTTTAATTTTTTATATACCACTAAAACTCATATTTATTTAGGTTTTATTTATTTCAAAGTAAAATATTTTTAAAAAAATAAGTAAATATAAGAAAATAAATTTTAAAAATATAAGTAAATAGATTTTTTTATTAAAGATATTTTATATTGAAATAAATAGAGCTTTAGTGTCATATCCATAGAAGTATTACCTATATGCATGTTTCGCTCTATGTAAATGATTATGTGTTAATACATTAAAAAATAAATAAATAAAATTTAATAGGTAAATAAAAGGAAAAAAAAATTGGAGATGGAAAGAGAAAGCGGGCTAGAGAGAGAGTTTTCAAAGGTAATGAAATGATTGAGGAGCTTTTAAAATTTGACAGGGAGATGATATACTTATATTTTTTGTACTGAGAATTTGGCGGAGAAAAATGGAAAAAGAAAAAAATAAAGTTTTATTTTTATTTAAATAAATTAAAATATAGTAAAATAAAAAATATTTATTAGTGTATTAATTTTTAAAATTTAAAACTAAAATAAAAAATATTTATTAGTGTATTAATTTTTAAAATTTAAAACTAACTTCAACTTTTTAATTTTTATATTTTTTTTGATAGGGTGCACGCGATCGACGGTATATACTCGATTGATCGGCACTGATATGACCTGGATGATTCGGAGAATCGATTAATTTATTTGAAACAGACAAAACTGTTTGCGTCATAATCACACACACGTATAACTACCTTTTGACACATTTCGTAATACCCACCGTTACTCATTAATAGTTTTGATAACTAGCAAGAGAATAACCACATTGGGATATACTATACACTTGGTACAATATGATTGAGCAAGAAGCTTGATTTTGTATTATTCCTATGTATCATGGTCATGTAGGTCTGAGATATCTTTATAAATATCATCACTTTCGGTGTACAGGCACAATACTATACATAATCTTTACTCTGCCAAATTATTTTTAAGAAACCTCTTGGTAACTTAACTATCGGAGGCTATTTGGCAGGCACTACACCGGTGTCAAGACTGTAGTTCTTAATTATTCAGATTTGGCTTGGATTATCATCAGCACTCTCGAGTTACTATGTTATCTTTGAGAAGTGACTTTCCCATTGATTTTATAATCCAAACCAAATCCGGCACAAATACTCAATCGCAATCCTAACTAACAATTTTGATTGAGATAGTGTCTAAGGGATAATGATGTAGAGTTAATTAAATAGACATTGTCTAAGGGATAATTTCTAATGATAAAAATATAATTAAAAATATAATAAGAAATATAATTAATAAGATAATAATTATCTATTTATGATTAGTGTGGAAAAAATCTAATTAATAAGATAATAATTATCCATTTATAAAGATAGTTGTAACGGGGTAAAAATAGGTATGGATAAATTCAAAAGTCAAAAGAAAATCTTAAATAAAATTAAAAATAATAATTACTATATCAATTAAATTTTGATTAATTTTTTTATTACTAATAAAAATTTTGAAAATGAGAGGTTTCTCTATTTGTGAGGCCCTAAGCAACCGTCTCATTTGCCTAGAGAAAAATCACGGCCTTGAAATAATCAAGCAAATTAGTTAGTGTGACATATCATTAGAGGTAAAATTATATTTTTAAAGTAAATTAGAGTAAAAATAAAATGAAGTGGAAACAAAATATGAAAAAAAATATAATTTATAAGAAAAAAATAAAGTTAATAAAATTTTTTAATTAAGTAGAAACAATTATTTGTTTGGGTCCACCATGCATGTCACTAAATCCCTCCCCCCTTCGTTCTCCCAGTCCACTTCATCAACCATGCATAACAATCAAAGTCACACCGAGTTCCCAAGTCACTTAAAAAAATATAGCTAACTAATTAAATTGAACTTGCCATGCACAATCCCAAATTTTTGATTAATTACGAAAAAGTACCAACATAATTTACAGAAACACACTGATATATATGCAAAACAAACATTCCCTTTTAATTCCATAAACTTCCTTAGCACACAAACTTTACCTCTATATATATATATATATATATTAGAAAGACACATAGTTTAAAAAAAAAAGCCTGAAATATTCGAAGATTAACAAGAAGAGAGAATTAAGAAGAGAATTAGTACACAAATAATACTATGATAAAAAATGAGATAAAATGAAATAATTTATGAATTCGTAATTTATGTAATGAGATAAAAAGTAAATAATTTTTAAAATTTTTTAATAAAATAAACACCAACGAGACAACGACAACAGATCCCTAACTGCAAAGACGTCGAACATGTGCATGGGCTTGAACTCGCTGAAATCTGGAGGTAGAGAGATGAGAAGATGGGTTGATCTCTTATGGAACTGGATGAGGCCCGGATCGTCGTAGTACCTCTCCCAACCGAGTGCCGTGAGTATGCTTTCGAGAACTGAGTAAGAGGTGACGACTTCATTAGTCGGGATGTGGACCAAAACTTTTGGGCTCGGTTCGGGGTTCCTTGGCAGAAACAATCCGTTTCTGGAACCAGCCATTTTAGGAGAAGCTATAAGAGACAGCAGAGAAGAAGAAGAAGAAGCGTGATAGACGGTAAAAGGTTTAGTGATGGGCTTGTGGCGATATGGAGAATAAGGAATATAACGAGGCAGCGGTGAAGGTAACACATATAAGTACATATGGTGTGTATTAGGGGCATGTCTAAATGCAGGTATGTAATTAGGTTATATTTGAATTGTTTGAATTATTTTGGTTTCTTAAATAACAGTATTAGATATCATTTATAAATATTAATATTATTTTGGCTAGTTCGGTTTCTTAATAAAAGAAGTTGAATTAACCAAAATAATATTTAAGGAACTGAACTAGCCAAAATAATATTTATATTTATAAATATCTAATATCTAATTTGTCCTTTTATAAATTTATTACTTGCATTAATCACACACGTATATGTTTAATTTATAATTTTATTTTTTTATAAATTTATTGTTATTACATAACTTTATTTTAATGTTTATATATACATATAAGTATTTAATTTGGTTTGGGGCCTATTTTGTTAACAAATATCAACTAAAAATTATTAACTTTTAACTACTTTTTATACTTTTTATAATTAAATTTTATCACAAATCACTTTTATGTAAATCTTTATATTTTTATTATACTTTTTATTCAAATTTTAACTAATCAAATCCTTTTGTCTAATTTGATTTTTAGTTTTTTTGATTCTACAAAGAATAAGAATGAAATTGAACAGAGACGTAATTTAGGTCAAGGAAATAATTGAATTGAAAAACTAAAACTAAAACTAAAAATTAAAATTTTAATTTTATTATTTGGCTTTGATATTCTAGACCTCTACGATTGTACCGTTGTCCAAAAAAAAAAATTAAAATTAAAATTGTGAGAAAATTTTAATGGCCTAGCCGCCTAGAGAATAATACGTTTGTAACATAGAATAATTATTATCCAATGACATCAAATGGTCAAGTGACACGTGCACTTAACTATAGAAGTGCATGTACCCCCTGTTTATTTTTCAACAGGTCTTTTTCAACCCTCCTCGGGAATCTTTTTTTCGAAAAAAAAAAAATAAGACCGAGTTTTCCAGAAAAAACTCCCTCATTTTCTTCATTGTTGATGTTGAATTTTGGTTACTACATGGTAAATTCACCAAATCGATAGTGTCTATTTTAGGCACTTTTTTTCACAATTTTAAAAGGTCTTCTACTAGAAAGATAGGTAGAGGTACTTTATGAACTGCTTTAGTCCTTAACTTTTAACCAATATTGACATCGTCTGTAAGAACTGGGGCCACGTACTCGTCACTCTCAATCCCTCTATTCTCAATTGGGGGATTGATGATCCATTATCGTTTCACATCTGTTGGGAGTCGAGAACTGAGATAGTTAATAAAGTACATCTACCTCTCTCCCTACTACAAGATCTAAAATCGTGAGGGAGAGTGCGGGGGCTGCGAGGCCCTAAGAGTGCTCAAAATGGATAATATTGACTAGATGGACCTGCCATGTGTCAACAAAAAATCAGTATCAACAGTTAGAGTCCTTTGTGTGAACTAAGGGCCAAGTATTTGTCACTTTCAATCCCTCAGTCCTTGATTAGGGCCTGACAATTACTATCATCTCACATCAGTTAAGAATCAAAAACTAAGGCAACTAATAAATCACCTTTACCTTTCTACCTGGTATGAGATCTTTTAAAACTTTACGAGACTGTAAAACCCTGAGAGTGCTTAAAACAGACAAAAAATTAGCATCAACAACGCCTAAGTTCCTTTTTTTTTTTTTTTTTAAGTTCATATTTTGTATATTCTCAAAATCTTAATAAAAATATTCTTTCATATTACGTACTAATTAAATAAATTTTAAAATGTCAAATACCTTAAAACAGTTGGATCACATTTTTCTTTAATAATATGACACTAGCCTTTTCTATTGTCTAAATGGATATAAATCTCACAATTACATCATTTTACCCAATTATATATATATATTGATCGAGCATTTCAAATTTCAATGGTTCGGTAGGTATGTTTCAATATCTTTAAGCTTGGTGATAGTCCCAATTCAGAAATTAGTTCACATAATTCAGGAAAACACAGCGAGAGTGTGTATAAATTTTTATGTCAACAATTTTTTATGTTATAATAGACTGTTTTTCAAATTTGAAAATAGGTACTTTGGTTTACAAAAAGCATTACTAGTACGTATAATTTTGTTGGTCAAAAAAATTTTAACAATATTGATTAACATTTTTCGTAATTGTTATATACATATATATATTAAAATTTGACGACTTCATTAATTTTATCATCTATACATAACTCAATCTATTGTTAATTACTAAGTTTATCATTTACATTGTTTATGCTATATTTATTATATTATTTTTATTTATTAATACAATCATTGATATCAATTGTGATTTTTTATTTCTAAATTTGATATAAATTAATAAAAAAAAGCTTAAATTTGGATCAGACGGAAGTACTGACTTCTGTCTAAACATGTTATAGACTGTATCATATTTATGCATGTGCCTGTATATATTAGACATGCATTAGCATTAATGTTAAATTGATTTATGCTAGGGTCCATTTGGCGCGATCTAAAATGACAAAAAATAATAAAAAATGTAGTTTGAAAAATTTTTAAGTGTCTAGCTTGTAACTATTTAATCACGTTCTTTAGAGATAAATAGTAAAATTTTAACTTTTGTTTCAATTTTTTGGAGGGAGAAATCATTTAAATAGTTTTTTAGTTCTATCAGAATAGTTTTGTATTTACTTTTTAAGTTTTGTGTTAGATTTTTGGAGAGAGAATCAATCTAAATGATTTTTTTTTGTTTCGTCAAAACGGTTTTTTTTTAGAATTTATTAAAAGTGGTTAAAAATTTTTTGAGATTTGTAAAAAAATTATTGAGATTTGTGAAATGTTATCAAAGTTTGTAAAAAATTTATTGGAGTTTGTAAAAATTTATTAGAATATGTAAATATATATAAATTTATAAAAATTTTACGAAATACAAAAAGTATAAAATGTGTTAGAGACTTTTAGATATATTCAAAAATTTTCAAAAACTTTCCTCATATTTTTACGTTTTTCTTTCCTCCAAACAGGCCCGTAGGGAGAGATATTAATTCGTTTGGTAAGTAAATAGATTGAGCTCAAAGACAGAGTTAGAAATTTTGACTACCTTGGGCTAGTAGGTAGAGATAATTTTTTTTTTTTGAGGTCATGATTAATGATTAATCTAAATATATAAATTTGTCAAGTCAATTATAAAATCCCCAATCTAAATATACAAAATAGAGTATAAAAAATTAAAATTCAAATGTAAATTCAAACATATATAAAATAATAAATAAAAAATAAAATTAGCATAGATTATTAAAGTTGCACCTTTTAATATGTTCAAAAATAGAACTTAATTGAAAAAGTAAAAACATTATGAAGTTTTGTTAATGGTAGAGTTTTGCAGTTTGAATGTCTGCTCAATTATTTATTTATTTATTTTTTTTGGAGGGGAGGCTTTTAGAGCCACTAATTTAATTTTAATTTTTGAAATAAATTTGAACTATGCACAACTAAGCTATAAAGCATTAAGCTAATATTATTAAATTAATTTTGGCCCAAAATTTTATTTGGTGTACAACCCACCTTAGTCCTATGTAACTCTCGAACAAATATTAAATTAATTTTGTAAGTGAATTAGGTTTAAATAAAATCAGAGTCGATACAATAAATTAAACGAGTTTTATAGATTATGCTCATTAAATGCTCATTTAATAAAAGCGTTAATTTTTAATTTTTATATTTAATTAATTTTTATATTCAATTTTTTTACTATTACTTTTTAACGAATGCTCATTTAACAATAAATTAAACGAGCCTTTTATAAAAAAAAGTGATGCGGAGACAGTGGCCAACTAATAATAAAAGTTAGAGATAGATGGCAAGCGATTACGGCGACAGTGATTAGAGGCAACTATAGTTAGCAATGATTAATGGCAGATGGAGATAATAGCTGTGATGGTACCTAACTTTCTTCAATATTTTCAAATTTTTAAGATTTTACTGAATACGAAGAAAAAATCTCCAAACTAACATAAGTTCATTTTTTTTTTTTTTTTAGACGTTCAACTGCCCTAGATAGAAGGAGACTACGAAATCTACATTTTACAAATTTTCCCATTAGAGTACAGTCCTATTTTACTCTGAAAGAAAACAGAACTTTGGAAATGCCGAAGGATATTATCTGGAATCTCGGCATTTAAGACAGCACAAATGCCAAAAGCTATTCATGCATTTGCTTTCGGCGTCGAGGACATGTATGTTCATTTTTGTTTCAGATCGAAAAGGACCAAAAAAGCGACCAAAAATTCCTACTCAGAACTACAAGTCAGTTTCGAGTGATTATGGAATATATAAAAGGTGGATATGAAAGGGACCAAAAATTCCTACGCAGAACTATATTTTTCCTGTTATCATGAAAAAGCTTTAACAAATGGGAAAGCAAAGGCTTTTTGTGGTATATATGCACATATTTTGGAAGCAACGGATTCGCGGGTTCTTGGATTTTGATCTGGTGTTTCCATTTTATTTGGTGTTGACACATATATGCATTTATATGTATATATAATTATATGTATATATATGTATATATTTTTTGCAGACTGGTAGTTTATTTGTTTATTTGATCTACCCAAGGGTTAAAATAGAAAAATTAATTAAAGTTTTTTATTGAATAAATTTTTAACTTCATCCACGCCCCATGATATACCTTCAACTTGTATTAGCAGTAATATGTGTCAGTAATACTATAAATGAAATTAGTATTAAGTTTTTTATATAATTAAAATTTTAAATAAAAAATTTAAATCGAACAAATTATGATAATTTATAGGTTTAATTTTTTTTTTCAAAACTTTAAAATTTAATAGTTATTATATGTGTTTCGGTTTCTTTTTAATTAATTTTTAATAAGCACTAGACAAAAAATTATAAATTATGGTAATTCAGTTTAAATAGTTCAATTTTCTTTTTTTAATAAGTAAAAAAATTTAATTTAAATTGATAATTTTAATTTACGTATAATCTTTAAAGTTCAAATTGCTTGTTGTTTGTGCTAGTTCTTTGGCTTTGTCTAGTATCTACTCACAATTGGATAGCAGCGAGGGATTTAAAGTCTATACAGCCTGTTCGGAAGTTTAAAAAATAATATAAAAAATTATTAAAAGTTAAGTTGTTAAAATAATTGTCTATTTGAGAAAATCAAAATTTTTTCACTATTCTGCGATGTTACAGTAAATCATTATTATAGTGGGTTTCACTTTTTTCTATTTTTCTACTCTATTATAATAAAAAATTTTACCAAACACACAAAAGTTATCATTTTTCTACTCTACCACAGTAACAATTTTACTAAACACTTAAAAATTACACTCTTTTACTAAAAATTTTATTTTTATTCACCAAATACATTAAAAATTACAACTTACAAAAAAATACAAAAAACTATTCAAAATTTCACTTGCCAAACGCCATTATAGTAAGTGGTGATAAAATTGTACTTCTAATAAAAATAAAGACAAAGTAAAAAATTGTAAAAATTTAATATTAAATATACAAAAGTACTATTATAAGAAAATTAGAATAAAATTTTAATGTACTTTTTTAAATTAATGAGGCCAATTATTCCATTCAACCCCTAGTCTGTTCGCGTCTCTGGGTAAGCATTACTGTTAATAGTTTTAATTTTTGAATATATTTTTGATTAAAAGTTAGTATAATATATTTTTAATTAATAATAATTCTAATTCATTCTAGTAATAAAAAAATATGTTAATGATTTTGTCTAGATTAAACAGACCTTTTGTTTTTTAATAATGATTATGAATGTGAATATGATATATATATATATATATGCATGCGTAATTAATAATTTAAAAAAGTACAAAAATACGTATGCATAGAACGTAAATACGATAAAAAAATAATTTTATTCATGGGAATTTCATTAGTTTTTATCATTTTCATTTGTTGACCTAAAATACAGCTTATCAATATATATATAAGTATTTTTTCGCGCCTAAAGGCATGAAAAATAAAAAAATCTCAAAAAATCTTAGTCATTAATCAAACAATAAAATAATCTTAACTTTTAGATATATATATATATAAATATCAAATCAAAGACTTAATTTGTTATATAAATATATATATATATATGTTATAGTTCGATTAGAAGGTTCTGAAATGAACCCAAAAAAAAAAAAAGCTATAGACAATGACTTGCTTTTTATTAAACTTCAACTTAATTTACTGTTATACAGTGGGAGGCTTGTGTAAGATCAAGGTAGTCAATTTTGGGGTTTTAACTATACATATATACGATACTTTACTAAAAATAAATACTCTAGTGGCAATAACTTCTCAATGAAAAGTCTCAATCAATTTACCTTTTGATAATGAAATTCACATAAAAAAATCAAAAGTTAATTGCCTTTGTACTTAAATTTATTTTAACATTTATCTCTTCAACTTTATAAATGTGTACCAACACTCTTTGTACTGTACACAAAAGTATAACATTTGATAATGTTACGTTAAGTGATACAAAAACAAAATTACTCTTCTCTTCTTCTTCTTCTCCTTCTTGTTCATTATCATCTATTCCCTAACAAGAACTCAGAGAGCTTGACTTTTGCAACTCTAGCAGAACAATCACTCATATTTTTCCAAACAATCAAACAAAAATCCAATTAAATTTTTCCATCAAAAGCAATAAAAGTAACCCACCTGAAGAGTTGAAGATGAAATAGAGACCAATAATATATTATCCACAATATCTGAAATAATGGAGGCATCAAAAGGGCAAAAGTTGGACCTCTAACTCAGAACAATAGGGTCTTTTTTTAGAATCACCACCAAGAGCTTAGAGACTATGAGAATGGAGAGATCAATCTTTGATAAGAAAGAGTATGGGAATGAACACCAAACCTAGTATTTTCTCTTAAAATCATCTCCTAAACCCAAAATTATCTCCAAATTATCTCTAAAATCATTTCTTAAACCCAAAATTATCTCTCAAACCCAAAATCATCTCCAAAATCAACTGCCAAACCCAAAATCAGTCCCAGCCCTTGGGCCAAGCCAAGGCAGTGGCAAAGGACCCCCACACAAACAGGGCCCCCACTGTAATGGCAAAGGATCCCTTTTATTTTTTAAAATGCTAAAAACACCAAGCACCCAAACTTACCTATTAGTTTTTGTAATGTTTAATTAATTTTTGTAACTTCTAAATTCAAATTCTTGTAAGTTTTTTTAGTTTATATATTTTAAAATTATAGTACTTCTTCATATATGAAGAGCCCCAAATTGAGTATATGTTTAGGGTCTCGAAAATCTTAGGCCGGCCCTGCCCAAAATGTGTGAATGTATGCACAAAATCCCAAAAATTCAAAATCTCAAAATCACAAATCATTTGTGTGTATATATATATCTTGAATCAACATAATAATTAGATATGAGTTTGCTGAGACCTGAAAAAAGAGAGAGAGAAAGAGAGTTCTGTAAACTAAAGCGAGAGAGAGAGAGAGAGAGAGAGAGCTTGCTTTACAGGAGTAGAACAACAAAGAAGAAGAAGGAAAGACATCCAAGTGCAAGGAGGAGAAGGAAGAACATCTAAGTATTGGTCGGTGTCAGTAATTTGAAGCAACAACAGAAGATAGCGATAGACAAGTTGTTGGAGAACTAGTGCTTCGTCATTGGTAGCGCTAGACAAGTTGTTGGAGAATTAGTGCTTCGTAATGGGTTTCATTGTTCGCTGGTCCCTTTCTCTGTGACCCAAAGAGAGAGAGAGAGAGAGATTTGAAGCTTTAAGGAGATTTTAGTCTTTCTATTTTTTTTTATTTTGACCACTTGCATTTTGTACATGTGTATATTGCATGCACTATTAAATTAAATAGATCTAGCAAATGTTGCATTTTTAAATAAAGTACAAGAGTATTAGTACATATTTATAAAGTTAAAAGTGGTAAAAGTAAAAATAAACCTGAGTATAGGGATATAAAGACAATTAACCAAAAATTATTAAAAAATAAAAATCAATTTTTATCTTTTTCAATACAAACCTACAACTCTCTCTCCTCTTTCAAGATTTCATTCTCGCATATTATTGGTCGTCACCTTTTTACATTCTTATATACTCCATCTTTCCATCATTTTCACCTATTTTATTTGTTTCACTCTTCCTTCTTTCTACAAACTATTTCTCTTGAAATGGAATTATAAAATGTTCTCAAGTATACACTCTCCTTACCAATAAAATTTCTCGATGGACAATAAATTATCAGCGTAAATTTAATTTTTTTTATTTTCAGCTATTTTCTGTAGCTTAAATTTTGATAGCAATACAAATGAAGTTTTTTTTTTTTTTTGGTGTGTTCATTTTAGACCTCTCTCTTTAATGCTTAAAGGCGACAATTACAAGTAACAAAGATCAAGTTATTGCAAAAGAAGTTCTTATATACTTCTTGGATTATATATAGTTGTTTAGGTTTTTATTAAAAAAATTTTAGCATCTGTCATAAAATTCTAATTTTGCCTATGTTATTATATATGTAAAACAATAAGCCTAGAATGCATAATACTCTGGACGAAAAAAAAAAAAGTTAATAATAATAATAATTAATTTTGAGCCATTTATAAGATAGGTCAGCACGTTGATTTCTACGAAAGTACTTGATTAATAGCAAGAAGTTATTCTTTCCTTGAAGTTGTTTCCAACCAAAACATTAATCACCTACGAAACGAATATCGAACTATGTTTTTGGGAATGATGTAGGCAATGACGTTGCATGACAAAATACTCTGCATTTGTCCCTTAGTTAATTATGCCACGTCAGCATTAATTATCATTTCAACATTTTCTCGAACAATTAGTTTATACTCCATGGCTCCCTCAAGTTATTCCTTGTTAAGGCTATACGGGCGTTTGGAGCTATCTTATTTAAATTTCTATGAATTTTTATAAATTTTTATAAACTTCAAATTCTTTATTCGTAATACAAATTACAAACTTAAAATTCTTACAAATTTATTACAATTTATATAATTTCAAACATATTTTATATGGTACAAATATATATATATATATTGTAGCAAGTGAGGTGTTTTTTTGATGACGTGTAATTCTTAGTAAATTTTTTATTTTTTATTGTTTACAAATTTTAACAAACATTTCTCTAATTCATTTTCTCCTCTCTCTCTCTTATTTTTATTGTTATTTCCTTTTTATTCAATATCATACCTTCTTATCATATAAATTATTTTTATAATTTTATGAGCTGTCGTTATACCAAGACAAAAGTCAATAAAGACACTATTTATCTTTGTAAAATATAATTTAATTATCTAAATTATATTTTTTATTATTTTTTATTATTTTGGGGATTCTAAATGCCCTCTCCATAGGATAATATACATATAACGTTCTATTATATTAGCTAGTAATATGCCCTGTAATGTTTTTCTATGAGTAAAAATCACATGTATTATTTCCCCTTTGCTGCAATTTTTAGCAATTTTAGTTTTCAATTTTTAGCAATTTGAAACACAGTAAAGATCAAAAACTTGTATTTCTTTTTTATTTCCCCTTTGCTGTTAATCTCTTATATTTTCTTTTTTTTTTTTTTGAATAAACCCTTATACTTTCTCACACCTCTATTTTTCTCTCTCTCTCTTTTTTTTTTTTTAATGTGTCATATTAAATTTAAAAGTAAATTACATTTTGTACTCTTAAATTTTACCTAAAATCTTATTTCACGACCTATTTTCTTATTTTTTAACTACTAAAGGTCTCAATGACCATTTTACCTATGTACTTGATTACACTTTAAAAAGGGTAATTACAAACTCTTTAATTTAAATATATTATTGCATTATTTAAATAAATTAATGATTTTACTTATTTATTTTATTTTATTTTTTTATTTAATAATTTGATTTATTTATTTTATTTTTATTTATTTTTGCAGTGAAGGGCACGGAAGTCCATAATTTTTTTCTTCAAGGGATAAAATCGTCTTTTCTAATTGTTAAATGAAGGTGCATTGGAGCTACCGTAAACCGCGAAGCACTGGATTTCGTTCGCTTCCCTAAGCTTATAAAAAGACTTCCAGAACCGTGCAAAGAAAGAGGGGAGATTCATTAGGTTATTAGGTTTTGTCCTTTAGTACGGGGAATTCTTTTGTTTTCTATTAGCTTTTCGTTTTTTTCCAGCAGAGATTCAGCCGAGAAGAGTCTTTCGTTTCTATTAGATTTTTCGTCTTTTCCCCGAGAGTCTTTTGTTTTGATTTTCCAAGTAAGCCGAGAGTCTTGTTTTTTTCTTGTTTGAGGTTTTCGTTTTCTTCTGTTTTCTGGCAGAGGGCGGCGGAAATATTTGTTTTATTTATTTTCTTTATGAACCAAGAAAAACAGAGGCTCGTCTTTTCCCAGGAGAGTTCAGTTTCATTTTTTTTTTCCGTTTTTCGTTTCTGGCTTGATTTGTTTCTGTGGACGCTGGTTTTAGCGATTGATTGAAGATGTTCTGGAAGTGTGTTGGCACGTTTGCTTTTTCCATCCCGGAGCGTCCACAGAAACAAACCAAGCCAGAAACGAAAAATGGAAAAAAAAAATGAAACTGAACTCTCCTAGGAAAAGACGAGCCTCTGTTTTCCTTGGTTCATAAAGAAAACAAATAAAACAAATATTTCCGCCGCTCTCTACCAGAAAACAGAAGAAAACGAAAACCTCAAACAAGAAAAAAACAAGACTTTCGGCTCATAAAGAAAACGAAAAAGAAAAATACTTTCCGCGGAAGCCTCCTCCAAACCTCTTAAAAGTTTTTTTTTTATAATGAAAACAAAAATAATCTGGTGCTTCACGGTTGTACGTTAATTCAATACACTTGGTGTCTTTGACCATTGAAAGAAACAAACTTGACCCTTCACACGGCTAAAGAAAAAAAATATGGATTTCCGTGCCTTCCTTCATAGTTATAATTCAATTTCAGTCCATTCATTGCAAAAATAAATAAAAATAAAATAAATAAATAAAATTATTAATTTATTTAAATAATACAATAATATATTTAAATTAAATAACTTGTAATTACCCTTTTTAAAGTGTAATTACAGCCACAGCAGCAACATAGGGTTAGGTATTCATTTGGTGAACTATCAGTAGTCTTGAACAGGCAGAAATAGGGGAGGAACAGTACCACCACCACCGCTCCAGCAAACACCCAAGAAGATCCAAAGCCTTTGGAGCATTTTCCCAAGCACATAGGGAACTGATTGATTTGAGTTAATTATGAGATTTGAAAGGCTTGGTGAAATATAATGAAACCAAACTCTACTGATCAAAACCTTTGGATTTTATCATTCAAATACTTTCCCTTACATTGCAAGGGAAAATTTGTTTCATTGTGGGGTTGATCCATTCAGTGAAACCCTACACATTACCATTCCTGGAGTGGATTAACCACTCTGGATGAGAAAACCATTCTTGTCCCATAACTAGTCCAATGAACGAATCTGGTGAACCAGTTTGTCTACCTGGGTTACATTCAAAATAGATAGAAGAAATGGAGGCGAGGGGAGGACTGAAGGGAAAAGGAGTGGAGGCTTGGGACTGTCTTTGTATTATTCTTCTAATTTTTAAAATCCCTTTATGTAATTCTAATATTTTAAATGCTTAGGAAAATGATTTCCCTTTAACTAACATCAAAAACCATTCTTCTAATTTGTCAATCATTTCGTTTTTAATTTTTAATTTTTACTTTTTTTAAATTAGATATGAAAATTTATTTAGTAAATTTATTTTTAGTTTTTAATTTTTAAAAAAGTAAAAATTATTTTTAAAATTTTTAAAAATCTATTTTTTCAAATTTTCATTATCAATTTTCACTTTTTTATTCAACCATTACCAGTCACAACTATCAATCACAACTATCTGTTGGTCATCACCAACATTTGACCATTGTCTTCCACTGCTACTGCTACTGCTACTACTACTCCCACTCATCTCTAATCACTGTCAAATATATTATTATTTAATTTTAAAATATTTAATTAATATATTAAATTAATAATTTATTTTCTTATTTATATAAAAATATATTAGTATAACTTAATTAATATTTAATTTAATATTATATATTAAATATATTAATTAACTAAATTATATTAATTATAATTGAATTTAATTATTTAAATTAATATA
>JAVXUM010060534.1:0-19652 GCA_035590655.1 Pouteria glomerata | reverse complement strand
TTTAATTAAAATATAATGATTAATTTAATTTTATATAATGAATATATTTTATTTTTATTGAATTAAATTATTTTGAAGAAATAATATCATTAAAATAATTAAATTTAATTAATCAAATTAATTAATTTAAGTTAACTAACATAGAGTGTATTAAATTGTTTTTAAAAATAATTATAATAAATTATGTTTATTATATTTTATTTTCATTGAATTATATTATTTTTAATAATTATAATAATTATAATTATTAAACTTATTAAATTTAATTAATTAATGACTATAATCACAAACTAACAACTATTGTGACCAAACGCATTTTCAAGTTTTTGTTTTTGTTTTTGTTTTCTATTATAAAATTTAAAACTAAAAACAAAAAATTGAATACAAAAACTAAAAACTAAATATAAAACCTAAATACAAAAACTGAAAACTAATAATTTTATTAAACAAACCCTAAAAAGTAAGCTACTAAAAAGTTAACTTTTTTTTTTTAATTGGATGCCAGTTTTTAATTAAAATTGATATATTTTCTTTCTCCAAGATGCTTCAATTCAAGAAAAGAACTCTACCCATCTCTTAACTTTTGAGATGGGCAAAATGGTTTTCTCAGTGAAATTTTAAAGTCAAACATCTTCTTGGGAAAAAGAATGTTCTTGTTGATTTTCTACACCATGAATTTGTTATTACTGAGGTCACATAGCTTCAATTAGAAGGACTCATTGAACCCACAATTTCTTAGTGGGCATGTAAAACTTTCTATGTGAGTAAACGCTTTGAGCAAGTTAAAGGAAAAATGCGACTGGTAGTAAACTATCAGCCACTGAATCAATTTCATCTTGATAATAAGTTCCCTCTTTCTAACCAACTCTTTTTATTCAAGAGACTGTCTCATGCCAGAATTTTCTCAAAGTTTGATTTGAAAAGCTGGCTTCTGGCAACTTGAAATACATCCTGATGAAATCTCTCTCCAAGCTCTTAAACGCCTCTGTAACCAAAGAAAGTTCCTCCAAGACATTGAAAGAACTGGCAAGAAAATGGGTCGTGCCTGTGATAGGCCCGAATTAAAAATCAAGTGTTATAGGGATAAGAAATGTGATTGCCCTACCAAGAAGACCAAACATTTTAAGAGACGCTCTTTCTATAAGTCTCATTAACTGAGGAAATCCAGAAAAGTAAGATGGAAGTTCCTTAGGAGAAAGAAATTTCCCAACAAAGGGAAAACTTCAGATCGTTACTATGTCTGTGAAAAAAATGGGGCATTTTGCTAAAGATTGTAAGTCCAATAAGAAAAAGGAAAAGCTTATTGCCCAACTTGCAAAATTTGAAGCTCTTGAGTCTAGTGACCTCGAATATCTTTTCTCCCTTAATTATGAACTCAATTCAGAAACCTTGTGGGCAATTTCTTACCCATTGTCTGATTCCTCTTTGTCTTCAACCCTATCTTCAAACTTAGAAGTTTATCCTATTTAATCCTTAAACCAGATACAGATCAACCCAAATGCTTGGACTCATATTTTCCTTGATAAATACTCAAAACCCTTACCGATTATAGCCTTTTTTATATTTGAGCTATCTGTTCTATCATTAACCCAGATCTTTTACCAAAGACCCATTGGCTTCCTTGCTCACAAGATTTTCGAGCAGTTAATGGAGAACGGTTTACTATTACTCAAAATAGTAAGCCTATTCTCATTAAGTTGTTCCCTAATCTAGTGATTAAGAAAAAAGTTTATGGTTCCCACTTACCTGGTAAATATCTTCTCTTGGCTTTGATATTCTGCAAGGATTGCATAAGATTAAATGGTCAGCCTCTGGATTATCCTATAAAACTTTTACCCTTCCATGGACCCAAATCCCTCATTTTTACCTTATTCAAGCTTTTGAAACTATTCAAGCTCAACTCATAGAAAAGTCACGTGTTGACTCCCATACATCTTTTTTGAAAAAATGCTCAAACCCCTTTTGGAAAAACTTAGATTTCTTTGTCACCCTTCCATTCAAGAAAAATGAAGATATCAACCCAACCAAAGCTAGTCATAGTGGAATGTCTCCTAAACATTATGAACTTGTTATTGCTGAGGTCACATAGCTTCAATCAGAAGGACTCATTAAACCCACAGTTTCTCAGTGGACATGTGAAGCTTTATATGTGAGTAAAAGCTTTGAGCAAGTTAGAGGACAAATGCGACTAGTTTTAAACTATCAGCCGCTGAATCAATTTCTTCTTGATGATAAGTTCCCCCTTCCTAACTGACTCTTTTTATTCAAGAGATTGTCTCATGCCAGAATTTTCTCAAAGTTTGATTTGAAAGCTGGTGTAATACCCAGTATTTTAAATTTGGTTATTTTTGTATTATTTTGGACTAATAATGTATTTAAATTTAAACTGAGTTGAATTATGTTAAGTTTCCTAGGTTGGGTTAAGTCTGAGGTGGTATTAGGTTGGATAATTGGGCCAAGGGCCCAACCATCTATTATTTTCTTTTTCTTTTCTTCTTTTTTCTTTTTGTTCTTTTTTTTTTCTTTTTCTTTTCTTTCTCTTTTGTTCGGCGTCCAAGAAGAAACAAAGAGGAAAGGGAGAAGAGAGAGAAGAGAGGGAAAAAGATGAGAGAGAGAAATTTAGAGTCAGAAATTGGTCAATCTACGGAGATCTCGATGCAGTGATCGACGTGGTACGGTCCTTTTTCCCGTGATTCAAACCGAGGAGGGAGTAATTGAAGCATGAAATTTTGAGAGCAAGCCAGGTTTCTGCGTTTTTCTTAGTTTTTATTTAGATTCGAGGTAGGTGTGACCTATATTCGTATTCTAAATGTTATAGAGATCATTTTAGTATATAAATATGCATGATTTGGTTGAATATGGAGTTATACATACATATGTGTATATATGTATAGCTATGTGTATATATATATACATATATAGGTGAAATTCTTTCATGTTTTTGAGTTATTTCTTGAATTGAAAGTGTAGAAATATGAGCTTTACAGGTGTGAACAATCTATATGATTTATTGTTGAAGTGGAGCTTAGATTAGGGGCTGGATTGAGCCAAAAAGCAACCAAACTTTGGGCTGGAGTTACAGTGGTCTGGACCACCGAGGCTAGGTTGGGCCATTTTTCGATTCTTTTGGTTCCCAATACATATTTTGTTTCCCCTAACTTACTTACGTATGTTTTCCATAGATAAAATGAATTCCAAAGTATTCTTGAGATGGATATGAACGTGCTTTTATGTTGAGTTAATATTTAATTACATGATTGAGCATATCATATGCATTGGGTCTAGGATGGTTTCATCCGGTTGAATTGATGTGCGTTGATTGGTTGAGAGTGCCACATGTTTATGTGACGTGCCGAGGCACATGCCAGATATATCTTTTGATTTACAAAGTTTATGATTTTGATAAAATTTTGAAAATGTGATTTTGAAATACCGGATGATCCCCAGTCAATATAAACATGACTAAAGCTTAGTCATGTGGAGTTGAGACGTTAATATGAGACATAGACTTTGAGACTTCTCCAAACTACTGTCGGATACCTGCTTAGGATAAGCAGATGCTTGCCTAAGATAGGCGGATGCCCGACTAGAGGTGTAACACAATTCTCTAACGGAAGGGCCAGTGGGTGTAACACGGTGCTCCTGAGTCACACACCTATAGGGGTGTAACACGGTTCTCCACATGGTATATTTGTATGAGATATATCTGCATTTGTCGCAAGCACTAAACACGGTGTGGTTGGTGACCCCGTGTGGTTGACTAAGTATCACCCATCCCAAGATAAGATTGGGGATAGATAGAGAAATTAAAATGCATGGTCATTGTATTCTATTTCATTACAGGGCATTAGATATGCATGTTTATATTGTGATGTTATGAATATCGTTGTGAATGTGTATATGTGTTATATATGTTCACTGGTGCACACTTGCACTGTTCTACCTACTGGGCTAGTTAGCTCATCCCATCTACTTTGCAGGTGATCCAGCGAGGTCAGAAAGTGATCACCCCAAGTCAAGTTAACTACTGGATGAACCTAGAGAGTCTTTTATACATTATGGATTATTATATCTTATTTGTGCAACCCGGGTTGCGGGTCCCAATATTTGTGAAATTTGAGACTATATGATGAAGTATTATGTTACTTTTCTTTACTATGGGAATTAGGGGTGATTGTTAGTTGCTCTGATTATTGTTATTGTTATGTGAGCTGACCTTGGCACATGTTTATTTTATGTTTTTATTAGCTCCCATATTCCCATGCCGTCCGTCCCAGACAATGATGTTAGGGGCGTGACAATATAGTATTAGAACTCTAGGTTGCGATTGTTTTGGGTCTTCGGTAGAGATGCCTAGACATTTCCATTGAGATAAATTGAATATCGCATGTTATTGGTAAATTCGGATCTAATGATGATCGTGTTTTTGTAGAAAATCTGGACGTGGACGTAGAATGAGTGTAATTCACCAGGGTCAGACAAGTGGTCAAGATCCCACAGATGAAGGAGAAAGATGGTACCATGAAGTACCATTGGCCGATGGTGGGGTTCTACAGCTGACAAACGAACAGATGATGCAATTTATGACAGCTCAGTAGGCCCAAATGCGAGGGTTGGGTGTACCGACTACAGCACCTACTCCAGTTCAAGCAGTTGTCTTGTGCCGGGAGATACACCTATAATGCGGATAATTAGTCAATTCAAGAAGCATGATCCGCCCAAATTCAATGAAGTAGGTGAACCGATGGAGGCCGAAAGATGGTTAGAGGAGATTACCGAGATGATGGAAACTTTGGGAATTGAAGGCGATGAAATTAGAATTAAGGAGGCGGCACACCAATTTAAAGGGAGTGCTGTCCACTAGTGGAGATCCTATCGGTGAACTGCTAATGTTTGTACTCTGAAATGGGAGGAATTCAAGAGGGCATTTCTTGACTGGTTTTTCCCTTTGGTAGTGAGGGAAATGAAAGTCCAAGAATTTCTGGCTTTTGAGTAAAGAAGTATGACAGTTCAATAGTATGAACGGGAGTTTACAGCATTATCAAGGTTTGCACCACAGTACTTACCGGATAAGAATACAAAGGTGAGAAAATTTGAATGGGGGTTGAATCTTAATATCAAGAGGCAGATTATTGGGATGCGGCTTCCTACTTATTCTGGGGTTGTGGTGGCAGCTCTCGAGGTAAAGAGGGATGCTATTGATTTTCGGTCCAGGACTAGGACAGTTAGAGAACTTAGAGATGTGCCCACGTACTTACATTGCGGGAGGATATACCTGATACTTTGGTGACACATGGTACATTTCTTTTGTTTAGCACTTAGGTGCATATTCTGTTTCATACTGGCAGATCACGTTCATTCATCTCGCATGCATGTGTAAAGATTTAGGGCTAACTCCAGAGATGCTTGAAGAGCTAATGTATGTAGATTCTCCGACGGGTAGTAGTTCATTAGTGAATTAGATTTGTGAGAATTGTGTTTTGTAGTTAGGTGATGTTCAAATGTGGATCGATTTGAGGGTTTTGAAGATAAAGGAATTTGATGTTATTTTGGGGATGGATTGGATGTCCATTTACCGAGTGACGATTGATTGTTATCGTAAGTTGATGATAGCTATTCTACCTGACGATAACATGGTTAAGATTCAGGGTAAGGCAAGGGTAGTGTTGTGTTCCCCATTACTTGATACAAGGTGCGTTGGAAAGTTCTCGGGTTTACTTGCTAGTTTGAGATTGAATGAGAAGGACTCCAGACACTTTCTTCCAAGAGTTATTTGTAAGTATGAAGATGTGTTTCCTGAGAAATTATCGGAGCTATCTTCATAAAGGAAGATTGACTTTTGTATAGATCTTGTACTAGGGGTTCCCATATTTTTGTGACACCGTATCATGTGGCACCAGCAGAGTTAAATGTGCAGTTAAATGATTTGTATTCTCGAGATTTTATTCGACCCAGTACATCACCGTGGGGAGCATCGACAGTTTTTGCAATAAAGAATGATAAAACCTTGAGATTGTGTGTGGATTAATGATTGTTGAATTCGGTGACGATTAAGAATAAGTATCCTTTGCTAAGGATAGACGATTTGTTTGATCAGTTAAGGGGTTCTACCTGTTTTTCTAAGATTGATCTTCGGTTGAGATACCATCAGTTGAGGATTCGAGAGGAGGATATTTTCAAGATTGTATTTCGTACCCGGTATGGTCATTTTAAGTTTGTGGTTATGCCATTTGGGTTGGCGAATGCCCCTGCAGTATTTATGGACTTAATAAATAGGGTTTTTTGGCCGTTTCTATATCAGTTTGTGGTGGTGTTTATTGATGACATTCTGATTTATTCTCGTGATGAGCATGAACACGAGCAACATTTGAGGGCAGTTTACAAACACTTTGGAACCATAAGTTGTATGCTAAAGCAAGTAAGTGTGAATTTTAGTTGTCCAAGGTGAAGTTTTTGGGTCATGTGATTTCTGGTCAAGGGATTGCAGTGGATCCTTCCAAGGTTTCGGCTGTGTTATATTGAGTGCGACCGAGGTCTGTTTTTGAAATTTATAGTTCCTTGGGATTGGTAGGTTATTACCACTATTTCATCTAGAATTTCTTTAGGTTAGCGACCCCATTGACTTAGTTAACTCGGAAAGGAGTAAAGTTTGAATGGGATAATACTTATGAGTATGCTTTCAATGAATTGAAACAGAGATTGATAGAAGATTCAGTGTTAATTATACCTAAACGTGAAGAGAGATATTCAGTGTCCTGTGATACTTCGTGTGAAGGTTTGGGATGTGTTCTGATGCAAAATGATCAAATAATAGCGTATGGGTCGAGGCCATTGAAGCCACATTAGAGGAATTACCCTATGTATGGTTTGAAAATTGGTCGAGGTGGATTTGAAGACTTGGCAGCATTGTCTGTATTATGAGCAATGCAATGTGTATTCAGATCATAAGAGTTTTAAAGTACTTGTTCACTCAGCGTGATTTGAATATGAGACAGGAAAGGTGGATAGAATACTTAGAGGACTATAATTTTGATCTTTATTATCATTCAGGAAGGTTAGTGTAGTGGCTGATGCTTTGAACAAAAAGTCACAGAATTTGACAAGAGCAATGATTCATTCTTAGTGGCGTCTTCAAGAGGATGTTGGTGTGTTTGAATTTTGGTGGGATGAAGGTGGCACTACGTACATCAATATGAATTGTTTGCAAGTGGTGCCTATGTTATTGACACGGGTTATTAAAGCTCAGCAAAAGGACTAGTATTATAAGAATATGAAGTATTATATGTCTTTAGGACAAGAAGCAGAAGGTTGGAATTTATCCGTGGAAGGACATTTGAAACTCAGAGATAAGATTTTTGTGCCTGATGTGGATGGAATTCGGGAAGAGGTACTCCAGGAGTTTCATCATTCGAGGTTTGCGGTACATCCTAGAGGGACCAAAATGTATAAAGATTTGGGACGATAGTACTAGTGGAGTGGTATGAAATGTGATGTGGCTAAATTTGTGACTCGTTGCCTAACCTGTCAGCAGGCGAAAGTAGAACACCAAAGGCCCGTTGGTTTTTTACAAGCATTACCAGTGGCACAGTAGAAGTGAGATCATGTGACCACGGATTTTGTGATGGGTTTGCCGAGAATTTGTAGGAAGCATAATGCTATCTGGGTAATTGTAGACCGATTGACAAAGTCAGCTCATTTTCTACCTGTATGGAATAAGGATTCTATGGAGGAGCGATGTTAGCTTTACATTCGTGAGAGTATCCAGTTATATGGCAGTCCATTGTCAATTGTGTCTGACCAGGACCCATTGTTTACTGCACAGTTTTGGCAAAGTTTTTAAGAGGCACTGGGGACTCAATTGTGTTTCAGTACAGCATTTCATCCATAGACAGATGGACAATCTGAGCAGACGATTCATATTTTAGAGGACATGTTGAGATCCTGTGTGTTGACGTGGGGAGGAAATTGGGAGAGCCATTTACTATTGATTGAATTTGTCTATAATAATAATTATCAAGCGAGTATTGGCATGGCTCCCTATGAAATTTTATATAGACGACTTTGCAGATCTCAATTGTGTTGGGCTGAAGCTGGAAAATCTGTGACGGTTAGTCCTGATTTGGTGAGACAGGCATAAGAGAAGATTCAGGTGATCCGAGCTCAGAGTAGACAGAAGAATTATGCAGATAAACGAAGACAACCGTTAAAGTTTCAGGTCAGTGATTTTATATTTTTAAAATTTTAATCAAAATAAGGTATTATTCATTTCGAGAAACGTGAAAAGCTTTCACCGAAGTATATTGGACCCTTTGAGATTGTTGCAAGAATTAGTGAAGTGGCATATCGATTGGCGCTTTCTTCACAGTTGGCACGGGTTAATAATGTATTTCACGTTTCTATACTCCGGAAGTATTTACTGGACCCTTCTCATGTTATTAGTTGGGAGGAATTGGACATTGAGGAGGATATGACCATTAAGAATCTGCTAGTTCGGATTGAAGACAGGCGTGAACAGATTTTACGTGGCAAGACTATACCTTTGATTCGTGTGCTGTGGCAGCACCGTGGAATTGAGGAATCCACTTGGGAACTTGAATTAGTAATGCGGGTGAAATACCTATTTTTGTTTTCTGATTAACTGGTGTTATGTAAATTTTGGGGACAAAATTTTTATAAGGGCGGGAAAGTGTAACACCCAGTATTTTAAATTTGGTTGTTTTTGTATTATTTTAAACTGATAATGTATTTAAATTTAAACTAAGTTGAACTATGTTAAGTTTCTTGGATTGGTTGGGTTGAGCCCGAAATGTTATTGGGTTGAATAATTAGGCTAAAGGCCCAACCATCTTTTCTTTTTTCTCTCTTTTTCTTTTCTTTCTCTTTTGTTCGGCGTCCAGGAAGAAACAGAAAGGAAAGGGAGAAGAGAGGGAAAGAGAAAAAAGAGAGAGATTTAGAGCTGAAAATTGGCGATCTAGGGAGATCTCGACGCAGTGATCGACGTGGTGCCATCATTTTCCCATGATTCGAATCGAGGAGGAAGTAATAGAAGCTTGAAGTTTGGAGAACAAACTAAGTTTTTGCGTTTTTCTTTGGATTCGAGGTAGGTGAGACCTATATTCGTGTTCTAGACGTTGTAGGGATCATTTTGGTATATAAATATGCATAATTCGGTTGAATGTGGAGTTATATATACATATGTATATATATGTATAGCTGCGTGTATATATATGTATATATACATGAAATTCTTACATGTTTTTGAGTTATTTCTTGAATTGAAAGTGTAAAAATATGAGCTTTACACATGTAAACAATTCTATATGATTTATTGTTGAAATGGAGCTTGGATTGAGCCAAAAATGGACCAAACTTTGGGTTGGAGTTACAGTGGTTCGGACCGACCCTTGGGGTGTCCAGACCACCAAGGCTAGGTTGGGCCATTTTTCGATTCTTTTGGTTCCCAATGCATGTTTTGTTTCCCCAAACTTATTTATATATATTTTCCATAGATAAAATGAATTCCAAATTATCCTTGAGATAGATGTGAACGTGGTTTTATGTTGAGTTAATATTTAATTACATGATTGAGCATATCATATGCATTGGGTCTAGGGTGGTTTCATCTTGTTGAATTGATATGCGTTGATTGGCCGAGAGTGTCACGTGTTTATGTGACATGTCGAGGCACGTGCCAGATATATGTATTGATTTATGGAGTTTATGATTTTGATAAAATTTTGAAAATGGGATTTTGAAACACCGGATGATTCCCAGTGAATATAAACATGACTAGAGCTTAGTCATGTAGAGTTGGGACGTTAATATGAGACATGGACTTTGAGACTTCTCCGAACTGTAGCCAGACACCTGCTTAGGATAAGCAGATGCTTGCCTAGAATAGGCGGATGCCTAACTAGAGGTGTAACACTGTTCTCTAGCGAAAGGGACAGGGGATGTAACACGATACTTCTGAGTCTCACATTTGTGGGGGTATAACATGGTTCTCCACATGGTATATTTATATGAGATATATATGCGTTTGCCGTAAACATTGAAAACGGTGTGGTTGGTGACCCCGCGTGCTTGGTTAAGTGTCATCCGTCCAAAGATAAGGTTGGGGCTACACATAGCTAATGATGACTATGTAAGTCTTGGATTGTGTCACCAAGATGGGACGCCAAATTTTATTTTGATATTGTCATTTCTATTATTTTATATGAAAATGAGGGATAATATTAAATACTCTGATTATATTATAACTTGACTTCCGTACAAGTGTTTCTGATTATATTATGACTTGACTTCTGTACAAGTGTTTATTTATTCTATTTAGCTCTTATATTCTCATATCGTTCATGAAATCACTATAAAATAGTTACGCTGGCTTAGCTCAATACATAACCCAAGAAATCACTATAAAATGAAGCAAAAGAATTGGATCCATACGACTATTTAATCAGTCCATACCACCTATTCTAGGTGGTGATAGCTGGGATTATGACATTTAGAGAGGAATCTAGCCACTGTGACCACAGCATTGAGCTGAGCCCGCGTAACCCTCGGAGATCCAGCGAGAATTGCCTCCAGCAGCGAGCATCTACCGCACATCCATATGAGTTTCTTGTGGAATTGCTTCAGGTCCTTAGCAATCAATTCGCAGAGCTCGATCAAAGGGTCCATTCTCATCCAATGCCCAAATCTTGCAACATAAATACCCCAAAAAAAAAAAAAGTCCCCATTGGGTCCGTAGATCCTTAACAATGCCTTTTTTTTTTGTTTTTTTTTTTTTTGATGTTATCTTAATACAAAATATAAAAAATACTATGCAAATAAAAATATTTATCAAAATATTGTTAATGAAAACCCATTTTCACTTCAACTAAAAACACTAAAAACTCATTATCAAAGTGAGTTTTCTTCTTTTGTATTTTAAATCTCCCCTGAAAACTCATTTTGATATTGCATCTTTTTTTTACTTATCGTAAAATGTATTTTGATATTGCATTTTCGGTGTATATATCTATTACTCATATGCTTGGTGGATACGCATTCTGTCATTTATTTTTTATTATGTGCCATGAAAGACACGAATTTAATAACTGAACAAATAAAGATAATCTAGGCTTTTTGTAATTATAAAACTGTTTTAATCTGGTTCTAAGTTTTATAAACAAAAGACGTAACCGTAAAGTCCTTGTAAGTCCCAAGAGAGGCTAGGGTGGGGAAAAGGTGAGTTTATAAAACTGAAAAACGTATGATTTTGCAAAAACAGAAAACTTTATGGAACCCCTGGACATCAAAAGACTTTCATATTTAAATCTTGAGTATAGCGCAGGAAGAGAAAAACGAACTATAGATAATGTACACATGTATTGTTTCTCTACAGAGCAACATAAACACCGTTTTCATTCTGAAAATACTCATCTGAATCTACTTTCTGATCTTTGCTATCTCCTTTTGCATAATTCTCATAACACTAGAAGCTCTTTACAGTTTATTATTAATTTAGTACAACAAAAATTTGCTGAACAGCAACATCAATTTCAGCTTTTCCAATCTCATCTTGAATTCCTTCAACAGCATAAAGCTATTACAACCCAGTTTTCAGAAAAATTTGAACTCTTATTCCGAAAAATTGAAAAATTGGAACAAACTGTTTTTCACTTACAACAGTATGTTAACAGTATGTAATGGATAACCCAGATTTCAATCTACAGCGTACTATTGTTAATCATCTATGCCTTTTAACTATTACTCCTACAGCTGAAATTTATAAAGATTTTACTGGAATTTGTAGATATATGAAGATTTATAGAGATTTTATGAAAATTTACATAGTTTGAGATAAAAAAAAAAATTTGTAGAGAATTTCGACAAAAAATTGAGCTCTAAACGTGCTCATAATAACGTAGTTGCATAATTTAAAAATAAAAAATGGAGTAAGTTAATTATAACTTAAAACTTTTCTTTAATATTTATATTTTATATATTTTTTGTAGAAATAATAATAATGTAAATTACATATGTAGGTGTAAGTTACTTTAATAACATTTAAGTTAATTTAAAATGAACACGTGATATACTAGATACATAAAAACATGTGTTATTATTATTTCTTAAAAATAAATGTAAATATTTATCAAAATATATCATATTATTTTGGGTTAATTTCCTTTACATCTTTTATACTTAAGCTTATTTTTATTTTTACTCCCTTAACTTTATAAATGTGCACTAATACCCCATGTATTATACACAAAAGTGTAACATTTGACGCTGTTACATTAAGTGGTAAAAATGTCATTTTTGCCAATCTATAAGAAAATTAAAACTCTTCCAAACGATTCGACATTCACACCCACCCTTGCCAGTTATTTAGGCCACTATCGTCATTTCTCCAACCTTAGTTATCGTCACCCAAAATCCCAGAACTCTTCTCAACCCCTTTGGTGTAAATTCCGACCAAACTCTTAACTCTTTATCTCTCAAAAGCAAACTCTAATACTCACCTCCTTCCATGGCCTCTGACAACCAACACCATCGCCATCATCATCATCACCACTTTGATCTCAACAAAAATGGCAATACCACCACCACCAACAACAACCACGACCATAACCATACACCCAACAAGAAATCAAAGCTCTCTCTAGTCTCTAACAATAAAGTACGCTCGGAGTTCTCCTACCACAACCCACCCAGAGTTTCCCCTCTCTCCTATTCTCTACTTTTCATTTCTCCCACAGAAGAAAAAAAAAAAAAAAAACAATTGAAGTATGATTATAGATGAAATGGTTGAAATTCAAGGCTCCATTACTTACATAGCCATTTCGATTGCAACCTTTTTTGAGAAATGGAAGCTCTGTGGGTTTAAGTGACATAATTCATTCATGGTATTAGTATTTTAGGACAAATTGGAAGATTCCAATTTAGTTTGTGAACTTTCATAATGTTTATTGGTAGTTTGTTTGTGGGTTATAACCAGATAGCCAAATTTTCTCTATTTAGAGTGGTCATACTAGTACTCTTCACTTTTGTATATAAATTCTAAGAATTTTTTTTTCTTTAATGGTTGGTATATATATCTAATCAAGGATGGTGAATAAGAAATATCTTAAGCATAAATGAAATTTTCAAATGTGTTTTTTGAATTTTTCCCATTTCAATATTACTCCTTGAGACTAGGGAGAACCTAATACGCTAAACTGATTATGGAAAGATGTTTCTGGAAATGTTACTAGAGATATGAATGTTAATTTTTTCTTATACCTCTTTAGGTTTGTTTGTTTTAACCCATTTAATAGTTCTGAAGGGTGGCCTATTGTCTTCCTTCCACAACTTGGATTAAGGATGAGTCCAGCTGTGAGCCACAGTACCTTGGCTTATGGCACAAACAAGTCTTCGTAAATCTAAACTACTAACATTTATAGTAGTAATAAAATAAAAGCGTAAATAATTAAGGCAAATATAATGCTCCAAATAAAATAAATCAACTAATTCTTAACAATAATCAACTAATTCTTAACAATAATAACTCCAAAATTTATATAACTAAATAATACCTAAATTTTCAAACCCAAAGTAAATGATTAAATATTCTTATAGAAGGTCACAGACTCATAATGTCATGGTCCCAAACTAATCTAGAATTCTTGACAATAATCCTTTTATCTCACTTAAAAAATGTTAAAAAATGTGGGTAAGCTAATTCAGTAAATGGATTACTAAACCAAAAAATAATAATAATAATTTAAAATAATAAATTTTTAAATAAATAATTTAACCAAAAAATATTATAAGTAAAAATAATGTCCATACATAAATAATAGTAATTTCAAAACCTGCACATCGGAGTGCAATAATATTCATAAATCATACATCAATTGTTACACCCCAGATTTGAGGACCCGAGGGGTGAGTGATAAACAAGTATAACATGAATTTATAACATTATCAGAGCAACACAACGGATACGCAACGGGCCCACAAATATTATATCATTACAAGATAGTGACAATTACAATCTAAACATTAAGAAGACTTATCTGTTCCACCACAACCTTGAACTATTACATACTGAGGCCTTAAGGCCTTTACATCTCACTAACCAAACTAACTTTTATACAACCTCATTGTTCAAATATACATAGCAAAATGAAACAAACTAAACTAAAGTTGAGGTGGCTTATGCAGACATAACATAATGCTCCAGAGACTTCGCTACTTTTCCTGTGAAAGCCTTGCAATGGCATCTGTAGGGACGTGAGTAGTAATCCACGTTTACTCACGAAATTTCATAATAATATATGTATGGTGCAAAGCAATGGACAATTAAAGTAGATTAAGAGCTAACAATATGGAAAGTTAAAGAACTTGAGAACTTATTATACATCATAACACAATCTAGATTTCACATTTAACAACCAATACCGTTTTTGCGATGTTGTCATGGGTTTATTAACTATTCATTTACTTTTTTTGCCACTTATCTTGCACACAATCATCGGGCGTTAGGTATGCAACCACTCGTCCCATGGGCTCGATCCCAAGCGACGATATAATACATACATACTCATATATGTACTCCCTCATTTTGTAGGCTACTAACCTACTGGTATGAATCACCAACCCTGCGCAGGTTCCAGATCTTTCAACCTGAGGGTATCTCAAGACCTTTCCTATTTTTTGTATCTCAACCCCGGACAAACAATCAATCATATCATTTTATTTCTTTTTTCCTTATGTTCATACTTTAACATAACACCAATTCAAGTATATACTTTCCATTTTAAATAAGGCAATTTAAACATAACCATACACTTTCTATCTTAAATAAAGCAATTTAAACATCATAAATTTAGATTTGAAATAAGTTCCTATTTTTAATATTTTGCATCCGCAATTAAATCAAACATTTTCCAACTTATGCTAAAAGGTCAAATTACCACATTTTATCACACCAATGTAACCATACATTATCCAACTTACATAAATCACTTTAACCTTGCAAACTTTTAGATTTTACAAAGATAGACAGTGCAGGAAATTTCAACTCATATTTCACCATTTTTGCTACTTTAAAGTGCCTTAATCATTATCAAAAATGTATGTCTCAACTATCCATCTTTCATACAATTTACACCAAAGTTTCTAGGAGTGTTCTAGAGTCCAAGAGTGTTCCAAAACTCCAAAAATTTCAACTTTCTACATGGAGTATAGGTTGCAGAATTTTCAGTTTGTTTATGTCCACTTTGGTCGACTTCGATTAACCTAAACAACTAGCTATTTTACTAACATCACCTAGGTTCTTTTCCCACACATTTAAACTAAGTTTTGAAGGGTCTTTGAGACTTCAGAACATTACTAAATTCCCAGAAATTCCAGCCCTCTCATATAGAACATAATTTGGTTGGATTCTAGGTTTCAACATCAGCAAAAGCTAGATTTTCTCACCAAAATTCCAGCACACACTAAGGAATCTAAGTTGGTTAATTTCTAAGTTTCTAGATCACCAAATTGTTAAGTTTTCACACCAAATTTTCAGCACATCAAAGGGGACTTAACTAAATTGAAATTTAGACTCCTTATTCATAAAAATTTTCTGTTTTTGGTACCAAAATTCTGATTTCACTAACTATCAACATAACTAGGTTTCTAAACTACCAAAAGGTTAGAATTTCACACCAAAGTTCCAACACATATTAGGGAACTAAATTTGCTTGAAATCTAGGTTTCTAAGTCACCAAAAACTCTGTTTTAGGCACCCAAAATTCTGGAATTTCAAGCCATATCCATAACTATGTTTCTAGCCATTCTTAGTGCACAGCAACACAATTCTTTCAAGGGTTCTTCTAATTCATCAAGTTCTCCAAACTTTACCATCTCTACACTCCTACAACACACATATATATATTAGGTGTAGTAAGAACTCCCTACCTCTCCTCTTGACTGTGAGCTTCAAAAGGTTCCAAGGAAGTGACAAATCTAGTTCCAAGCCTTCCAACTTGCCAAACTTGAAGAATTTAGGGCCTTTCTTCAAGGTTTCTCCTTCTTTACTTCAATTTCCACCAAGAAAGCCCCAATAGGAGATGAAAATCTATTCTAGTAAAATCCTCTTCAAGAAATTAAATTCAAGTTTCTTGGAAAAATATTAGGAGATGGAAGGCTTACCACTAAGTCAAGACAAGTTTCCTTTCCTTCCTTAATTTTCTTCTTCCTCTTCCTTTCTTTTCTTCCTCTCTCCCTTATGGTCGAACCTTCCTTCTTCTTTGCTTTTTTCTTTGCTTTCTCTTCTTATTTAATTAATTATTTTTCCTTTTTATGCTCCTTGGCCGAATGGTCTACTAGACACTGATTACACTTGAAAAGTGTAATTACACAACTACATTTATGAATAAAATTGTGTAACTATTGCTATTATTTCAAATATTCTTTAGCATAATTTTGTTATTATTATTGATTATTTTGAATTTTTAATAACGTAGGACAAATAAAAAAATAATCGAGAATAGTAGTGGTGAAGATGCTGAGGAAGGCACTGCCATCTAGACACCCCGACGGTCTGTCCAGATAACAGTAAAAAGGAAACATATTTGAAGTTATTGCTCACTGCCATCTGGACACCAGGGTCGAGTTGTCCAGACGGTAGTGGCGCGGAAGCACTAAGTTTTTGACTTTTTAAGGTTTAATTGGGGACGACTATAAAAGGAGGAGGAGAGGACATTGATGGGGACTTTTCTTTTGCACGTTTTTCAGACTAGTATATGTTTCTTTATGCATTTTATTTTCGTTTATGATTTGATGTTCGTCGATTTTTGATTTCTTTACGTTGGAGACTACATTTACATTCGAATATCTTGTTATCGTTCAACTTTGAAACACGGTATTTTAATTTTTGAATATTAATAAAGTACTAAAGTTTATGATTGTGAATGTTTGAGGGTTACATGAATTTATTTATATATATTCGTATTTGAATGTGTTTAGTTTTGCAGTTTAATAATTAGGGTTTCGTAGATCTATACGTATTTCAACCTCTTGCTACTCCCAGAAGCATTTTTTTAGATTTGATTTGTTTTCGTTATTATTCAAGTATGAAATACGAAATCATGTGTGGCTAAATCTTTAGGCTCTTGATTCAACCACTCAATGAAAGGTGTTTGATTACGGCTCTGTGATATGCGTAGATGTAGGACTGCATGAATTTTTACGTCTACATTATTTTGATCTAGTTAATTTATTTTTAAAAGCATTAGAAATCGGTATTTCTTGACCATATTCTTTGAAATTTCTGGTATGAAATTCTGGATCTATAAAAATTTCATTATATTTTTGAAAATAAAATAATCAAGATCTGAAAACCTTAATTTAATTACATGAAGGATTTTTTAATTTAATAATCCGTTTAGGGTGTTTATGTTCCAACTTTTTTTTTTCTTTACATGGATTGTAAGTTGCGAGTAATTGAATTTCTCAGAGTGAAGTAATCAAACTACCTGGACTTGAAAGTGCTGAATCAAGACTTTCCTTTAGATTGGATAGTTAAAGTTTATTGTCAATTCTTGTTTGCTTTTATATTGAAATTTTGTTCCGTGATAATTTTATTGAAATATTGATTTGTTCTGTGACTATCTTAAATTGTCTCTAATTAATTAAAAAGTGGATATTCAGCTCCTTAAGTTTAATTATTTTTACATCTTCCATATTAGTTAACCAATAAAATAATCTTAGTAACTTTGGAATTAAATTCACTGGCTCCCTATGGAGATGACCTTAGTTCTCATCGAGTAAAACTATGACTATCCTCTTGCACTTGGGAGATAAAACCTAAACACATTTTAGGGTAGGTTAAGTTTTTGGTGCCGTTGCCAGGGAGCCAATTTTAGTTCTTAGGTTATTTTGGGTTTATTTTATTTTCATATATTTCTAAAAAAAAAAAACACAAATTGTTCTCCAAAAAAGCCTAGAATTGCTTACTGCCATCCAAACACCTCGTCGTACTATCCGAACGCCAGTAACTTAGTTAGTATCATAGGATTAGAGTGGCGAAGAAATTCTGTGATTTTGAGTTTTTGTTGTAGTTTAGATTATTTTTCCTAAGTTTCTTAATTATATTATATATTTATAAAAAAAATTATATATATATATTTGCATGCAACTAAGGTTAGGTAGGGTGATAGTTTCAGAGTTTGAACAAGAGGATCTCTCATATATCCTTGAATCTCTAGACACATATTCCTCAGTTTCGCTTAGCACTTCAGATTCATTTGACTCAATGGCTAATGGAGATAAAAGTGTTCATGGGGACGATGGACCCCAGCTCTTAGGAGGCTTAGAGACCATCTTAAGTCTGTTAGACAGACCACACCATCATGAATAATCCTATCTTTGAATAGGGAGAATTTCACTTTGAGACTAGGGATCATCCAACTCTTACCCACATTCCATGGTCTTGATTCTGAGAATCCCTACAACCATTTAAGGGAGTTTGAGGAGGTTAGTAGCACCTGTGTAGATCAGAATGCCAATGAGGATGTTGTCTGACTCTAACTTTTCCCATTCTCACTTAAGGATAAGGCTAAGTTTCGGCTTAATTCCTTTCGCCCTTGATCCATTAGAACTTTGCAAGAAATGCGGATTGAGTTTTTGAAGAAATACTTCCCCACTCAAAAGACTCAGCATTATAAATGATAGATAATCACTTTTTCATGCAAACCCAATAAGAATTTCTATCGAGCCTGGGAAAGATTCAAAGACCTTTTAATGGCCTGTCCTCATCACGGGTTTGAACCATGAAGATTAGTGAGTATTTTTCGTATGTCTTTAACTCTCAGTCTTAAACAACTTATTTCTACCATGTGTAATGGTGCTCTGTTTGATAAGACTGCAGAGGATGCCATAGACTTTTTAGACATGGTAGCTGAGGACTCTAATAATTGAGAAATTGGACCACCTTCTTTTTTAGAACATAGGCATCCCATACTAAGTGGTTAACTTGCATTGAGTAAGAGTAATGATTTGCGGGCAAGGTTAGTTGCAATGCATCATAAGCTAGAATCCTTTGAACTTAAGAACAAAGAGAAATCTGCTGAGGTAAAGGTAATTTGCGTTGCATGTGACCAAACTAGACATAATGCTAATTCATGCCCTGAACTTTCCTTACTTAGAGAGATCGCTTATGGTCAAGCTTATGTCAACAATCCCCAACCCCAAAACCATCTATTTTAGAACAGGGGACAAGAGAACAATTCTTACCCATCAAGTGGGAATATTCCCTATCAAGGAGGAAACCAACCCTTCAATTCTCAATCTCAAGGGTGGAGAAATCCACCTGGATTTTAATGGAAGAATGACAATTTCAACCTCTTCCACCACCTCAATATCAATAATCTAATCCTATTGCTTATCAACCCCACAGAAAAGACCTCTTGAGGATACTCTTCATCAATTCATGCAATAACAGATAGGTATTAATAACGGTGTAAAACAGTATTTAGAATATATAAAATCGGCAAATCTCTAGGTTGACATAGGTTATGAGTACCTCGCCAGGTGGTAAACTGTCACGCCCCAGACCCGAGGATCCGAGGAGTGAGTGATAAACATGCAAATTATGAATAACTGGTCATTGCATCAGAGCATACACAACGGTC
>JAVXUM010059655.1:0-19679 GCA_035590655.1 Pouteria glomerata | reverse complement strand
ATTTGAATTGAATCACTCTTGAGTTTGGAGTTGAAATTCTGATTTAGTGCTTGGGGTGTATTGTTTATGGACATTGTATGTATGATGGTGGTTAGATTTATCATGTTTTCTGGTGAAGAATAGTATGATTAATGATAATTCCATTTGCATTTTACATATAGTCTATAGATCATGCATTGAAAGTGTTTGATTAAATTTCGCCACCATGATTTATACTTGATTTTTAGTCAATTCAAATTTGGTCTATTCTAGTGTAATTTTCAGATAATCATTTTTCAATCTATTACTTTAGAATTAGATAAGTGGAAAAATCTAGAAATTATATACAATTTGCCATAGACTTGTATTGAATCCAAGACTTTTACATTTTTGTTTAACTAAAAAATTTCTCAAACAAACACACTAATTTCAAAACCAAACCAGTCTTCATCATTCAATGTGAGATCAAATTACACCTATAGCTTTTCCAAAATTAGTTTTGTTCATTGATTTGCTAAGACTCTCTGTGGACACGATCCGGTACTTATCGGTTATTGTGCTTTAACTAGATACCCTGCACTTGGGGTCGAGCCAATATTAAATATACAATTAGACGAGCAAGCAGCCTCTTTCAGAAATTACTACTCAGAATATAGCATAAAGAACATCTACTCATCACCTGCCTACCCTCAAAGTAATGGACAAGCTAAAATGTCTAATAAGATCATCCTCAATGGTATCAAGAAGAAATTAGAAGCAGTTAAAGATAGATGGGTCAATGAGCTTCTTTCTATTCTTTGGAAATATGAGATGAGCTCGATGAGGTCAACTGGTGAAACTCTATTTTCTCTTACTTATAATATAGAAAAAGTAATTCCACTGAAAGTTAGCAAACCGACTATTTGCACTGCTGCTTTTAATCAAGGAGAGAATGATAAAGTTATAGAGGTAAGTTTAGACTTCGTTGGTGAAAGA
The DNA here is from genome assembly GCA_035590655.1 of Pouteria glomerata. Lineage (NCBI taxonomy): Eukaryota > Viridiplantae > Streptophyta > Magnoliopsida > Ericales > Sapotaceae > Pouteria > Pouteria glomerata. The sequence continues at coordinate 18,725 of JAVXUM010059655.1, read as the reverse complement.
AAGGAAATAATAGCTTACCAACAAGATATGTAAAGAAAGTTCAATACGAAGGTTAGTCCATAAGAATTCAAGATTGAAGATTATGTACTGAGGAGATTAATGGGAGCTAGGAAGATCCGAGAGAAGGTAAGCTCGGAGTGAATTAGGAAGGCTCGTTTTAGGCTGTTGAAGTGTTTGGAAATAGTGCTTATCAACTTGTAGATCTGGAGGGCAGACCAGTAAAAAGACCATGGAACGCTTATCATTTGAGGGTATTTTACGTTTAAGCAATTATTGCCGCTCCTCAATGAAAACAATCCAAATGAAGAGTTTCAAAGATATACACAAAATTGAAGCCATGTCCAATTGGATTTTTCAGTTGTGATAATGATAAAAGCTAGTCCCACTGGTTTATCTCAGTGGTTGACTTGATAAAAGTTAGTTCCACAGATTCATCCCAATGGTTAACACAATAAAAACTAATCCCACTAGTTCATCCTAATGGTTGATTCAATGAAAGCTAGTCCCACCGATTCATCCCAATGGTTGACTCAAAAAATGTTGTTCCACTAGTTCATCATAGTGGTTTGCTAGTAAAAGAAAAAATTTTACTGGTAGGAGAATGATCTAACTAATCTAAATTAATACATGATCTATAAAAAGCACAATTAAACAAGAGTTTGATGCCCTAACCATATTATATGTGGTTGCTATTCTGGTAGAAGTGTCTAAATCATGAAGCTGACCATATCATGTATGAGTAAAGTTGAAATCTCAAATTAGAATACGTTACACTTGTTCCAGTTATCTCTAAGTTTATAAACTCAATTGTTTTCTTGTTTTCACTCTCAAAGATTAAATGTTTCATTCGTAAGTGTTAATTGATGTTTTACAAGGAAGTTGTTTATTGAAAAAGCTTATCTCAGGCATGCTTTGTTTATTGAAAAAGCTTATCTCGAGCATGCTTTGGTCGGGTGTCTTTTAGATTACAATAGCTCATACTGGGCTCAAATACTAAAGCATTTCTAATAAGAATGTTCAATTCAAAATAAGTTCCATTTTTTCAAGTTGACCTCAAGTTCACAAACTTGGTTAATTTATGTTCCCATTTTTTATAGTTGAATGTTTCTTTCTTAACAGTAACTAAAATTTCAAGAATTTTTCTTTTACTAAGAAAGTCTTTACTAATCAGACCATGCTCGGCGATATTTGAAGTTACAATACTTTTTAAGCTTTTAAGCTTATGTATACTTAATCTAGAAGTACTTAATTTAAGAATTAATGTCATACATGAATGTTGGAGCCATATCACAATAAAGTACTACAATCTCCACAAAAAAGAAGAGAATTCTCAAAATATATTTCCATGAAGTTCTAAAAAGTGAAGTACAAATGATAAGAGTAAAACACAAATGATAAGAGTAAAACAAAGAAAACAAAAAGGTATAAGGAGAATCTAAAACATCATTTTTAATTATTAATCACTGAAGCATCGTTAGCCTTTCCTTCAACGTTAGTGTTAAGGCTTTGAGTAGAAGTTGAGGCCGTCTGAGCATTAGGAGCTTTCATGGCACTATCGATCTCCACTTCATCCTCTTTAAGGTTTTCACCACCTTGAGTATTTATTCTCATAGTCCCTTGAGGCCAACCGATGCTGAATAAGGGGATATTGTCATTAGGATTGGGCCAAGGTACTTCCCTGTAAACCTCTAAAGTATGCTCAATGAATAACCCCTGCATAGTTACTTCCCATCCATCCAAAAAGTACTTGTTTTGAGCATCAATCATCCATTGGACGAAGTCATCATATTGTGTTTCCAATTCTTAAACAGCTTTTTCTTCAAAGGTCTTCAGGGCTAAGTCTTTCTGTTGTAAAGCCTCGGTTTTTCCTTTAAGTTTCACCTTTACTTTAGCATTCTCCCCTTTCAAAGATGATAATTCCTACTTGGCCTTCGTTAGCTCTTTTACCATCACCTCTTGCTCCGTCTTTGCTTGGGAGAGTTTAGCCCTTCCTACAGCGAGCAACCCTACTTTTTTTAGCTGTTCTTCATCTTTGGAAAGTAGGAGTTTTTCGACCGTGTTGAATTTCTTCTCATTGGCTTCAGCTCTTTGCTTGATAAAGGCTTTATTAGACTTAGTAGCTTTAATTTGCTACTTTATTGTTTTTTCCTCCTCCTCAAGCTCGGCTACTTTGCCCTGAAGGCCTCGAATTAGAGCATCATCATCATTAACCTTCCAGTGCATAGTTTGATTTCAAGAAATCAATTCGAGAGAGTATAAAGAAGCCTACAATAAATTAAAGGAATAGTTAACAAAAACTACATAGTATATATAAGAAATTCAAATTTAAGGAAAAAAGAGAAAGAAAAGTTACTGTGATTATACTCTTCGTCAGTGTCTAGTGAAGATCTTCAATGTATTTTTGTCTTAATTTTTGTTAATCTTCTATAGGTGCAACTCCTTTTGCATGCCCCATAGAATGTACCAAAGCAGCATCCAAGATGGTGAATGGATGCCCAAAAGGGAATTTAAAACTAAGAATAAGAATCTTCGAGATGAAAGAAGGAGCGTCGATTACTAGGTTCCTCAAAAAATAGATTGCAAAGGAACCGGTCCATATCTTTTCTCATTAGTTGGAGATGATCTTGGCCCTTGAGGAGAATGAGGTAATAGGGAGTTATCTAGTGCATTAGCAGAGCAAGCTGAGGTGCCTTTGAAAGTATGACGTCCTCTAAAAGGATTATTTCCCAACTTTGGTCCATCTTCTACTTTTTCTTCGACTTAGAATCCTCATCTTCTTTTTAAGAAGTTTTCCTTAAAGTTTCAGAAGACTCCTTGATCACCATACTGAATGCCTTCTTATTTTTGTTGATTTTTTCTTACTTGACCTTTCTCGCAAGCTCTGCATCAGTGGTTTCTCTTGCTCTATCCTTAGCCATTTTCTTGGCCTTTTTTGCCTTTATTTTTCTTAGCATTTAGCTCGACAGCCTTCTTTATATCCCTCTTAACGTCGTATCTTGCTCGATAACGCTCGCAGAAGTTAAAATAATATCTTCTTCTTCTTCTTCAGCCTCCAACAATTCGTGAATGTGAGGATCCACGATTAGAAGAGCTTGGAATATGGGTTAAGTAAGAAGGTCAAGATCTTCCAAAGGAATTGCAGTGCTTGGAGGTGGACGCCAAGCCGGATGACTGATATTGTAGAACTCTAAATTCTTTTCTAGCGATCAAGTAAACCACTGATGGAGTAGATCACTAGCTTTTTCCACCGAGAACGTTTAGGGTGGGGAGACAAACACGTGATATCTCGGCTAGAAGTTAAATAAAATCGTTACTAACCTCACAGAAGGAATAGATTCAGGACCCCTAAAGAATTTGAATACTTTGGCTAAAAGCATTCAATTGGCACGGTTGCCCATAGCCCAACATTTTTAGCTCATTCATCTACACAAAAAGAAAGTAAAATAGTTAGACAACATCATTTGTAAACAAAAAGACAAATTGAATGAGAAACAACTAGAGCTACCCGACCTGGCCTAAAAGAGACTCTGGGTATTGGAGGAAATGGGTCCTCTTCAAGCCCATGCATCCATTGACCTGAGAATACGGACACATTATCCTTGAGCCTTTTGATGTTGTCAAGGAGCATAAGAACTAAAGCTTTATCGGGATAGGATTTCAGTTACCATTTGTCATCGTCTTACCTAATGTTTTGGATGCCATAGCAAAAGAGAAAATCCTATTAAGAAATATGAACCCCATATTAACGGTTGATCTTATCAATGCCATTAACTATCCTATAAAAATTATGAGTAACGCACCTAGGGGAAAGGCTAATCATATGGAAAATTCGACGGAGGAAAGGAAAAAGTGGGAACTATGACCTCTTTGTAATAGTGGCTATAAAAAATACTCTAAGTTCATGTTCTAGATCCCAAGTGGGCCAAATATCAACATTCGCTGGGATACTATACTTTTGTTTAAAAGCTTTAATTCTTTCTCTAGGTTTTAGTTCTTCTGCTAGTCTACCCGTTTTGCTCGAATCAAATAAAAACAAAAATTATGGAGTAGAAAATGATGAAATTCTTGATACTCACCGAACAATGACTTCAAAGCAGAAAAGAGTTTGTGAAAGAGAGATTTAGATCACTAAGTCACAAGAGAATTCTTGAAGCTTAAAGATTTTGAAAAAAATGACAATAGCTAATACAATTTGTATATGAATATATATATATATATGAAAAGTTAAAAAATGAGATGGGCAGTAAAATTCACGTTTAATGCCACCATTTGAAATAATGTTAATGTGGCGAGTGGTTGGCAGCCTTTTAGGGTTTTTAGCACAATTATCTACTAAATCAATAGTAAAACTATTTCTTCAAAAGTTAATTCTTTGTTTTTTATTTTTTTTTTGGGGGGTGGATTCTAAAACCTTTTAGATTAGGATTTTCTCATTCGACAAGTATTACAATTGGCAACATTTAGCCAAGCTTGAACCATAAGAAGCCCATTTTTGTTATCGATAAAGCTTTAATACTATTTCACAAATTCTTATTATTCAAGCATTTTTTGAATTTCCCATGTAATTATCTTATACAATATACATCTTAAACGTGGATCAGAGTGTTGAGTAATAAATCATAATCATGTTCAGCAGATGACAATTGTGGAGATAAAAATGTTAAGTTGGATGTGCGAGATCACTAGGAGACACTACAAGAGATCACACAATTGCCGACCAAAAATTCATTGCTAAAACACAAAATTTAGTCGGCAAAACCTTTTCCAACTAAACAAGTTTCGTCGATACTGGGTCGACAAAGGCTAGTTAGGGAAACTTTTACCGACCAAGAATCTTTTTAGTTGCTAAATTACTATATTTACCGACCAAATATTGGTCGGCAATTATTTAATTTTTCCCTACTAGTTAGTTAGCAAATCTAACAACTTTAGCGACCAAAGGTTATTAGACGAAAAATTAAAGAACTTTTCACGACTAGTTAGTCAACAAAGCCCATTTTTCCCGACCAAAAATTTGGTCAGAAAAAAGCCTCTAAATTCTAACTTCTACCTTTTGTCAACCAAAATAGTCGGTATTTTATCTTTTCTTAACTAATTTGTTGGTAATGGTGACTTTCCCCAACCAATTGGTCAACAATTCATCACATTTCCCAACTAATTAGTCGACAATTCATGACATTCCCTGACCAATTGGCCGGCAATTAATCACATTTCCCGACCAATTGGTCGGCAATTCTCTTAAAATAAAAATAACTACAGCTTCCTTTTATTTCTTAAACTTTTGTACCTGTGTTCTAGTGCATAATTTTATTTTATGTAACATTCATTATATAAAAACCATTCACCATCAATAGATTAACAAAACTTGCTTCCAAAACATCCACCATCAAATTATATATCATCGACACTTTCAAATTAAACATTCAACACTTTAAAATAAAAAATGTGTCTTCAAAATTTACATGCTAACCAGAAAAATCAACATGGTTCCAAAATTAAAAAAAAAAAAAAAAACAAACAAACTAGCAAAAGTCAATGACTAGATCAACCAAAGGCAGTATCATTGCTTGAATACAAAAAAAGAAGTCGATCCCCCCAACGACTCTAAACTTCTCTAGTCTGAGTTCTTTTGAGCCACCTCATTTAGGAATTGATTGATCACCATTCCCTGCAATTAGAGGACATCTAATACAAGTTATACACTTCTTATGTTTTATTTTAAGGAGTTTAATAGAATGTGTATAGATTCAAGACAATACTAAAAAATTAAGAAGACCGGGGAAGATTTCTTGTTTCAAAAACTGTACAAAATAGCCATTCACTATTATACTAACGGTTGTGAAAATTTCCTATTTGATTTAGAAGTAAACACATTTACGTATGAAATGCTTAATCAAACTGAACAAAACATAAACATCAAGAGAGTAAAGTTACTTAACTAAATTAGGTAGATGTGTCTCCCGATCCATTATCTCGAAATTTATCTCTCATCATTGCAAATATTTACTGAAATTGCTTTTGTGTCTCCTCGTCTTTGGCCCTTCTATCCTCTTCCATCTTTCTTCTATCCTCTTCTATCTCTTCTTCCATTTTTCTCATATCCTCTTTTATCTTTTCTTCCATTTTTCTTTTTGCCTCTTCATAATTTTTCTTATCCTCCTTATATTGTCGCATCCGATTATTTTGTTCTTCAATTTGAGCCTTCATCTTTTCAATCTCGGAGTAATATGCTTTAGATGATGCCGAAGATTTTATTAAGGAGGACGGTTTCAGACCTTTCCCAAACCCAAGCAAATAACTTAATCTTTCTCTAAGCACCATCTGAGAGAGTTGTTCTGGTGTATAACGTGTGTCACCTGACTCCAGTGCCTCAATCTCATGTCTAAGAATTTCATCCTGTACATGATTGAGACAAATAAACAAATCAATTCATATAATATTAATGGAAAATGGAACTAAAAAAGATAATGTTGAAAAATTAAATATACCACATATATAATTTTGCTGACATTACGGATGAATGTATTCATTCTTCTTCTTGCTTCAATGCATGTCTTTGTAAAATACTGAAAACGAGAGACCCTCATCTCTAAGCTTCTCAGTCTATTTAATAAGTAATAGTGAAAGCATGCAAATTTACAACTAAAATAAAAAATATAATATTAAAAATAACTTTAAAAAACTAACGTATTACCTAAAGAGATAATTTTGCTGGAAATGAATCTTTGCTTGGGTCATTTGTTTCTTAAAAAATAACTTAATTAGTAAATAAAATCTTGTATAAATATTTTTAGGAATTCAAAATGATTAACTATGAAATTACTTGATGTTGCTTAGAACTCCATACAACGTCTATCATATGTTTCCAATCTTCTTGTCTTCCTAGGTTAGGGGCATTAATGCCACGCCCCTGATCCGAGGATTCGAGGGGTGAGTGATAAACAAGCACAAAATGAATAATCTGATCATAATATCAGAGTGTACACAACGATCACGCAATTGGACCCACAAAAGATATAATCTCACTACATTAATAAAATGAATAATGTAACACTATCTCATTAAGATTACCTTACTAGGCCTTATGGCTATTACATTCCCACAATCAACATAAATCAATATCTTTTTTTACAATCTTAACTATCCAAATATACATTAACAAAATACAAAAGCTAGCCGAATATTAGAGGTATGCCATGCATGTTTCTCATCATTGCCTTAAGTCTCATCTAGTCCTCATGTGTAGGTCCTACAATGACATCTGTAGGGATGTGAGCACGGATGACATGTACTTATGTTACTCCATAATAATATATATATATATATATGATGCAAGATAATGCACACTCAAAACAATGAAACACAACCAAGGCAATTATTTATGAAATTCAAAATACACAAATTATCAACATCATACAACAATTCATCTTCAATAATTATCAACATTTTATAAATCTATAGATATGCATCTTTATATTGCCATTTAATAGTCTTTTCATTTCACAATAATCTTTCACACAATCATCGGGGCTTGGGCACATAACCAAACGTGCTTTGGGGTCACGGTTCAGGGTGACGATACGCCATAAATAAATCTGTACACATAATTAAACGTGCTTTAGGATCGCAGTCCAGGGTGACGATATGCCATAGGTACACTAAACATGTTGTAGGCTACTAACCCACTGGCATGAAAACTAAACCCGGCATAAGTTTCGGGATTTTCAGCCCGAGGGTATCTCAAGACCCTTTGTATTTTCTGTAACCTAAACCCTGGCCAAACAATTGATCAACCATTTTATTTCTTTTCCACTATGTCCACATTTTTGACTTACAATGGCAACATCACATACTAACACATTAGCTTCCAATTTGCTATGCAAGTATACTGGATAAGCATACAACACAATATCAATTCATTTATTCCTTCTTTCACTTATAGTTGTATAAGGTCTCTCTTCTCTTATCTACTACTACTACTTGCTTAGCAATCTGAGTTCTATGGCCATATTGATATTAACTGAAAGGGAGTTTCAATTGTCTTATAGGGTGTTATAGCTTATAGCTCTCTAACTAGCGTTTCAATCTTCAACTTCATTAAATCAACTTAAACATGAAAAATTTCAGATTTAAACAAGCATTAAAGTGCAAAAAATTTCAGCTCTTTCACCCACCATTTTGTCTACTTCAAATGGCTAAAAGAATTAACAATTATGTACACATCAATTTGGTTCGTTTTCTACACTTTGAAACAAAATTTCCAAGTGTAATTTAAGGTTCAAAAGTATGATAAAAGTTTTGAAATTCCAGCCCTTAAACATGGAACATAAGCTAATTGAATTCTAGGTTTCAAGATCACCAAATGCTAAGTTTTCTCAACAAATTTCCAGCACACCTTAGGGAATCTAAATTAGTTGAATTCTAGGTTTCTATATCATCAAAATACCAAGTTTTCACACCATATTTCAGCACACAATAAGAGACCAAATGTGGTTGAAACTTAGGCTTCTAGTTTATAATAGCAACATCATATGCCAACATATTAGCTCCCAACACAATACAAATTCAACTATACATTTTTCACCGCAAATATAAGTTAAGCATGGTAAATATCCGGTTTGACAAGAGATTCAAAATGCAGAAAATGTCAGCTCACTTATATCCTTGTTTGTTCACTTCAATTGACTTAAAAAAGTAGCAATTAAATATGCATCAACTAGACTCCTTTCATACACATTTAAAGATAGTTTCTAAGTGTAATTTAGGTTCCAAAAGTGGTTCTAAATTTTCAAAAATTTCAACTCTTAACATGGAGACTAATTTGGTTATAATTTAAGTTTTTAAATCACCAAAACTACTAAATTTTCCAACAAAACTTTAGTCTTTAATATAAGACCTAATTAGTGTGAAGCTTAGGCTTCTAGGTCACCAAAAATTCTGTTTTGGGTACCAAAATGCTGAAATCTCAATTAATCAACATAAGTATGTTTCTTCCATTTCTAGTTCATATCAACACAATTCTTTCAAGGGTTTTTCTAGCTCATCATGTTCTCTAAAATTTACAATCTCTACACTTACATAACATATATATATATATTAAGTGAAGTAAAAAACTCCCTACCTCAATTTAAACAAGAAAGCTATGAGAATTCCAAGTAGAAGATGGAGATGCTTCTAAGTCTTTAACTTAAAAATTTCAAGCCCTTTTTCTTTCAATTTCATCTTCTTTGATTCAACTCCTCAACAAACCGTAAAAGAAAATCAATTTTCCTTTAATTCTCTTTCAAGGTGTTAATTAAATTTCATCTAACACTAGTTTAAGAATAAAACTTACCAAGAAATTGAGAGTAGTTCACTATTTTCCAAGTTTTCCTTCTTATTCTTCTTCTCTTCCTTTTTCTTCTTCTTCTTTATTTCTTTTCTTTTCTTCTTTTTCCTTTCCTTTTTCTCCTTGGCTGAATCTCTCTTTTCTCATTTCTTTTTTCTTTTCTCCTTAATTTCTCCCTATAGTTGAATGGTGTCTTTTCCATACACCCACTTGGCCGAATGGTCTAGTAATGTCTAAACCAACTGGTTGATTTTTCCTTTAATTTGTCATGTGGCCTCCTCTAATATTTCCACATAATACACCTTAATTAATTTCATGGGCCCACTTAATTTAATAACCTTGACTGACCATGTACAAAATGATAAAATAAGAAAAGGACAATGCCACATACGCCACATTTATTTGGCCAAATTCCTCTCCATGAACCGACTTTCCATCTTTTGGCCGACCAACTTATATATATATATATCGAGATATCCCATGGTCAAAATTGAAGTATTAAATGGTCAAAATTGAGGCAATTTTATTTGGTCAAAATTGAACCACTTTCACTTAGTCAAAATCGAGCAAAATTTCATCCTCATGGCCGGCTAAGTATCTACTAATTTGATCCATTTTTACACTTGCACCAATTACATGCTTTCACCTTAAAACCAAATAACCCTTTTCGCACTTAACTTCAAATATCCCTTTGTACACTTTTTCAAAGTAACCTTTTTGACACTTCAAAACAAAATATCCCTTTTCACACTTGAGAACAAAATAACTCTTTTCACACTTGAAACTTATTCCTCCCAACACTTGAACTAATTTAGGTGGCTAAGGATTTTTAACTACCACGCTTTGAACCATGGTTAGTTTAATTTATTTTTGCTCCAAACTTGTTCTAGGTTCATTCCTCCCTAAATAAGGTTTAAGTTTAGAACATTATCTAAGGATTTAGATCACCTCTTTGCCACATAATCATCTCCAAGATAAATTAAAATCATAGCTTACATTCATCTCAAAATTCTGGGGTATTACAACTAAACCTTGAACTATTATTGACTTAATTTATTTTGAACTCCAAACATGGTAAGCAAAACCTAATTCTAATACTTACTTCATGACCTAAAATACATAATCATCTCCAAGGCATTTCAAAAATCATAACTCATATTTACTCAAAAGTCTGAGGTATTACAATTAACATAAGGGTCATTTCTATCATTCAACGACTCCAAGTACTTTTTCTTCAAATAAAATTGCCAATCCTTGTATAGTGAGTAATATAATTTTTTTCAATGGTCTCTTTTACATATGACTCATAAAAGTCTTTAATGTCAAACATTAGCTGCAATATTTCATAGGTAATAATGTTGGCATTAATCAGAAACTCAAAAACACACACCCACACCCACATATATATAAACTTAATAAAAATATGTAATTAAAGTAATGTATTACCAACATATTTTGGATGATGACGTCCTTACTACCCCTATCAATTTGGGTCCAAATAGAAACACCCTGCAATGGTGTTGAAAGATGAATTTTTATGCCGAGTTGATTAGCAATCTTTGTGGCATTCTTTACAATGAACGTACACGCTAGTGGGCGAACTTCGACTTGAAGCTTCTCTCCTTTATTTTTATCAACTTCCCGCTGCACACATTTGCCCTTCGTAGGACCATGAATACGTGATCTTACTGGAGAAGCTGTCATAATGCCAAATAATTAATAATCAAATAAATATAATTGAACAATAAAATTGAGTCATTTAATAATAAACCAAAATTACTGTTGCCAACACAGGCTAATCCTCTCGATGTAGCTGCCTCTCTAATCACAGGTGATCCTAATGGTAATGATCCATCTACAGAATTTGGTGACTTGGTTGAATGCTTGGCATTAGTAGTTGACCACTGACTCAATCATACTCTCCTACCAGTTGGCATATCTACAACCTATACAACATTATATGTAAAGAACATGTCAGTAAACACTCTTATTTAAACAGACTCGTAATGATTATGAAATAAAATAAAACATAACAAGAAATTTTTACCAACCAAATAATAAAATGAAGTTTGATTCAACTTTTTACTACATTTAACAAATTTACTTAAGAGTACAATCCTACGTTACTTTAAAAAAGAAAAAAAAATTCAACTTACAATGAAATTAAGGTTCCACATCATAATCATTGTTAGAATCAGAATCATCCTTAAGCTCAGAATCATAATGGGACTCATCTTCATCGACACTATGCTCCATTCCCAAAAAAATTCTCATCCTCATCACATATAAAATTATCGAGCCCAAAGGGTTGATGACGCTCCCGTTTCTCTGTGTTAATGATGTCATTTTGGACAATTTTAGCTTCAATGTTATCTCTACATAATTTTTCTCCAATTTGATCTTTAATGACAATAGGAAGAATATCGGTTATTTCATCTTATTGGAAAACATCACCTATTTCATCATTATGTATCTCATCACTCATTAGTTCTAGTAGATCCCATATTTCACGTTGATTAATATGCTATACAACTTTCCAATTGCCACCTAATTTTGTATCGTTGACATAAAAAACTTATTTTACTTGACTGGGTCAAACAAATAGGTCATCTTTATACCATCGACTTCCAGTATCTATGATAGTGCAATGTGCATCCGTGCATATAGTCTTACTAATACCAGTATCAAACTATTCACACTGAAACAAAACTACATAATGATTAAACATATATCTCATTTCCCATACTTTACACAAAAAACCACAGAAGTCATAAGTTTGCCCCCCATGGTCTCTTTCGACTCTCACACTACTATTTTGACTTCTTTGACAATTTTCAAGTCTTTTGTATGGAATTGAAAACCATTAAATATGCAACCTGAATATAGACTTATTATTGGATTAGGGCCATTAGATAATGACTATAATTCATCAGTGGCTTTTGGCAACCCCTTAAATCTTAAGTGATTCATCTACACAATTACAAGTAATGCACATTAATAGATGCTGAAGTTAATTAGGTGAAATAACATATTACAACTATATCTTACACGACATTTAAACCAATTAGGGAACAACGTCATATGCCTCTTCATGATGTCCCTTGTACTTTCAGTTTCCAAAATTTGTTTGTGCTCCCTATTTAGATAAAGAAAATATGTAATAAAAATTATAATTAATTGCTCATTTATTAAATAAGAAAGATGCATATATGAAAACATACTTTAAATATGAGTCAATTTCGGAACTATTGTAGAGGACAAACCAATGAGCTATCTCTTGTTCTTTAATGGAAATGTCAAGAGGTCGACACATAGGAAGAATAGGACAGACACTTTGAGTGAATACTGCCAACCCAAGGCCACGATCACCACCATCAATATTCCGCTCTTCTCTGTTGTACATAGTTTCAGTCTCAGTGAGATACATTAAGCAAAAGGCAAGACATTCTTTCACAACATAAGCCTCTGCAATTGAACTTTCTGGATGAGCTCAATTTGTGACAAACGTTTTTAGTATGCCAAGAAACCTTTAATATAAAAATAATAAAACAAAAAATAGGTAAATGTCAAACATTTTATGATAGCTTTTAACTTGTAATAGTATAAGTAAAGCTAAAGAATATATTACTGCTCAATCTGGTACATCCATCGGTATTGCACTGGCCTCCCAAGTTTGGCCTCGTGAGGCAAATGAAGAGGCAAATGTACCATGACATCAAAGAATACAAAAGGAAAAATCTTCTCTAACTTACAAAGGATTAAGATATTGTGTTTCTCTATTTTTTCAAACTAACATGTATTCAATCTCTTAGCATACAATTCTTGAAAAAAATTACCTAACTCAAACAATGGAATGTAAATTTCCTTACTAAAGCACTAGCGCATCCCAACAGGAAAAACTTTTTTGTAATAGAACATAACAGTCATGACATTTAAGGCCCAACAACCTACCATCCCTTGTGTTTACACATTTGGAAATGTTTGCTGCATATCCATCTGGATACTTGATTGACTATAAGAAGTCCAAGAATCTTTGCCTCTCTTGCGTGGACAATGTGTACATTACAGAAGGCATTACGAGCTTGCCGTCAAGATGCTTCTTATAATACAAGGTTTTTCTGATTTTTATATCTTTTAAGTCCATACGAGCTTTTGGAGTGTCCTTATTCTTTCCATGAATGCCCAACAGTGCACCAATTAAACTGTCACATATATTTTTTCTATGTGCATGACATCAAGATTGTGCCTGAGATTAAGCGTTTTCTAATAAGGTAGCTCGAACAGAATGCTTGTTTATTCCAATTCAAGTTGGATTTCTTGATAATAACTCTTTCATAATTACTCATCAATTTTTGCCTCTTAAGATTATTTGGGTGCTTCCTAAAGGGCTCATACGTACCTATTGACACTTGTTCAAATATTTGTTTACCAGTTAAAACTCTTGGTCTTGGTTGATTCTCAATTTTACTATCAAAAAGCTTGCTTCTTCGCCAAAAATGGACCTGAGGAAAGAAATGATAAGTACCCATGTATCCAATCTTACCTCTTAATGACTGGGTTGAATGTTCCTCATTACAATTAGGGCAAGCCATATATCCTTTTGTTGTCCACCTCGACATATTACCATAAGCTGGAAAGTCATTAACAGTCCATATGATAGCTGCGCACACTTGAAAGTTACATCTCGATGATACATCATAAGTGCATACACCATTTTCCCATAAGTCCTTTAACTCATCAATTAATGGACGCATATAAACATCAATGCTTCGACTTGGTGCACTTAGTTCTAGGATAAGTAGCAACATCATGTAAAATTACTCCTTCATACATTTCTATGGTGGCAAATTATATGGTGTAACAATGATAGGCCACATAGTATATGAAATGCTCATGTTTCCAAAAAGATTAAACCCATCCTTAGCGAGGCCTAACCTCACATTTCTTGAGTCTCTAGCAAATTTAGGATGTGGTCTGTCAAAATTCTTCCACTCATCACTATCGGCGGGATGCCTCGATATTCCATCAACAACTCGCTTCTTTTTATGCCATCTTATGTCTGCAGTTGTTTTCCTCGACATATATAATCTTTTCAACCTTGATGTAAATGGAAAGTATCTTAATATTTTATGTGCAATTTTCTTCTCATTTCTATCTCGTGATTTGTATCTGGGCATCTGAAATATTGGGTATTTATCTAGGCTTGCATTCTCCTTTTAAAAATGTGCATAATCAAATTTACAAGCATCAATGCACTCATACCCTAAGCCCAAATCACGTAATAATTTTTTAGCCTCATAAATAGTCCAAGGATCCTTCTCATTACATTTAAGCAAAAGTTTCTTTAAGATCTTTAATAAATAATCTATAGATTTGTTACTCCATTTAAACATAACCTCTAAATGCATAATAGTGACGACAAATGACAACACACTGTACTCTTTACAGCCTAGGTATAACTTGTAATACCCTCACCTTGTTATGAAATTAAGTCACTCTTTGAATTAAATTGAACTCTAAAGTGTGAGGGCATTCAAGCTATGGATTTAAGAGGCCTTGGAGATGCATTTGTATTTTTGAAGTTGAAACTAATGATAGAAAAGAATTAGTGCAAGTTTAGGATGCAAACATGAAGGAAGCTAACACTAGTGGAAGGTTAGTAGCTTAGGAAAATGCAAGACTTGATAATGTCAACCTCTTAGCCACCCTAATTGAATTTAAGTGTTAAGGATTAATTTTAAGAGCTAAGAGGAGTGTTTAATATTAAGTCTAGAAAACATGCATAAGGTGGTATTTTATTTTAGCAAGATTGGGATATGTTGGGAATTAAGAGAAAAGAAGAAATTGGATGTAATTTTGACCAATGATGGAATTGGTCTAATTTTGATCAAGTTAAGGTGCCTACGTGGAAGCATTGACCAGCCATGGAAGCCACTTGAATTGGTTTGGGATGGTTTGGCCGAATTGGTAGGTGTAGTGGAGCTTTGTCCTTTTCTCATGATCATTCAATTTTGACCAAGTTAAGGCCCTTAATTTTGAATTTCCTTTACATACAAATATATATATATGAGATGAAAGACCAATTCGGGTGAGGGGATATAAGCTAGCCAAATGGAGTTGGTTTTGTCTTCAGTAGTGTATTGTCTTCTTTGGTGTTCACAAGTCAAGTTGCATTAAAATTGGTGAGCCCCAAGCAATTAAAATAGGAAGAATTCTTGCTTATATGTATATATATGTTAAAATATATTGAAGCTAGGTGGAAGAATCTAATTGGCCAATTGAACCAAATTGAGTTGCAATTGAATTGAAAGAGAGCATTCATCCAAGAGGTGTTTTATTAAGGCAATTCGGCTGAAGAAACTTACTACCATTCAGCCACTTGAGTAAAACACCAACATAAAAAGCACTTTAGAGCTAAGACGATGAAGGCTTGGCCAAGGGAGGAAGAGAAGTTTCCATGACTTTAGCTAGCTTTCTTCCACCTCTTGAACATGGTTTTGTTGTAGAGAATTAAATGAAGTTCTTGAGAATCAACATGGGAAAATTAAATCTTTTTAGGGGTTTGTGGTGAATCTAACTTAAGGAGAAATGAGGTGGAAGAAAGGGCTTGAAAGCACCAATTTGAGTACTAGAAAGCCTACTCATTTTTTCTTGAAGTTCTTGAGATCTTGAGCTAAGTTTTAGGTAGGGAAGATTATCTACTCACTTTAATATGTGTTCGTTTGCAAGAAATGTGATAATTTTGAAATTTGACATGTTGGATGCAATTTTGGCCAACTTAGGGTTCGATGATGTTGTTTGTATGAATTATCTTAATATAATGTTATTTGGATGAATTATGGTGGTTTGAAGTTATTTTGGTGATTTATGGGGGTTGGAGAAGGTTTTGGATGCATGAAAGTGCTTAGAGATGGTTGATTGAAATATTTGGCAATATGTTGTGTTGATACCCTAAGTACCTCGAATTTCGTCTCATTAGGTCTTATGGGAAATTTTGGAAATTTGGAGATTGAAAAATAGTTTCGAAGGCCCATTTAACCCTAGAAATATTATGAAAATCGGCATGGAAAATGGCTAGTTATTGCACGCACTATGTACACTTTTTGGGCACTATTAAGTAAGGATAAAAACTTGTATGCAAAACCTGAAATTCTGCATTTTTCCCCTATTTTAAAGCACTATTTTATCATGTTTAAAATGGTGTATTGAAGGTGGAAATTGCTTGGTTTGAATGTTGTGTGTTGCAACATTATTATGTTGTGGTAACGGCTTTAAACGAGCGAAATCAGACCCCAATTTGCAGAAAATTCTGCGACTTGTCACTTTGCTAAATCTGATTTTTTTTATGCTTAAAGTGAACTTGATGAGATGAAAAATGTGTGGTTAAAGGGGCATAGCGATATGAGCTTATCCGATACACTTTCAGGGCAAAATTGAGTCAATGCGGTTAGTGTATGGCTTGTTTGAGGTCTCACGTAATGAACTTTCATTAATGAAAAAGAAATGAATAATGTGCTTATATAGCCGGGGTTAGTGGGGTACGGAAATAGGAAGAGTCTTGAGATACAATCGGGTTGAGAGTCCCAGAACCTGCATAGGGTTAGTTTTCATACCAGTAGGTTAATAGCCTACAAAATGATTTGTGTACTATGGCGTATTGTCGCCCTGGACCGCGATCCTAAAGAACGATTAAGTTATATATCTCGATTCATTATGGCGTATCGTCGCTCTAGACGTCGATCCTAAAGCACGATTCATTAGGTACCCAATCCCCGATGATTGTGTGAAAGAATTAAATTGTAAATAATTGTGAAAGTATAACAAAATTTGGATGTTGCATGTATGTTGTTGCTACCTTGCTCACTTGGATTATCGACTTATTCTTTGTAATTTTTCCTTGCATATTATACATGTTCTTCTCTTGCATCATATTTATATCATGGTGAGTAACATGAACATAAGCCGTCCGTGCTCACGTCCCTACAGATGTCATTGCAGGACCCACGGAGGATGACTAGGCGTGCCATAGAGTTAGGGGACTTTTTGACCTCCCAGAGTCTTGGCTAGCTGGTCTTTTGTATTTTAGTAGATGTGAAATTGTAACTCCATTTATTTTTTTATTTATGTATAGTTGTAGAGACAGATTGTAAAGTGATGTAAATTTTGGTTTTGGTTTTGGTAATGTAATGGCTTTAAGGCCAGTTTATATAATATTAAGTGAATGATATCACTTTATTTCCTCGCACGCACTTATATTAGCTATTACGGATATGTATGGCTCGTCCTGTTGTGTGTTAGTATATGGAATATGGATCCGCTGCATAAGTAGTTGGCAGCGTGAGATTATAGATATATATTAGAATGTCACATGTTTTGTCACAGCTCGATACATTAACAGGTTTAGGCTCTTATATAGTAACGGAGGTTTTGTGGGTCCATTACGTGACTGCCACATTACTCTGATGCTTTTGATCATAGTCTTCATATTATGTGATTGTACCATAAAAAGTACAATCATTAACTTCAATTTAAGGATCAAAAGGAAGAATTAGGTGCTTAAAAGAAAAACAAATGAATTATTATATGTTAATGTGGAATTGGTTCCCTGAAGAGCAGAATTGGGACTTAGAAGGGCAGAAAAGCAGGAGACTATTCGAACGTAGGTTCGAACCACAGAATGATCAAATAAAGCTGTCAAAAAATTTAAGTCCTGGAGACCTGGTTCGAATATGGGTTTGTTCAAACGTTTGATCAATCAACAGAGACCAATGCAAGTGAGAGCCTAAAGAATTGACTAAGTCCAGAAAATAGGTTCGAACGCTAGTTCGAACCATACCTTGTTCGAACATTGGTTCGATCAACAGAGGCCAATTAGAGTTGGAGCTGGAAGAAGTCAGAAGAAAAAGCTAAGTGTTGAGAAGTTGGTTTGAGCACCTGTTCGAACCATGCTCTGTTCGAACACGGGTTAGATCAACAAAAGCTTTGCAGAGGTTAGAGTGAAGAAAAAATTCTAAGTCCACAAATCTCGTTTGAACAGTGGTTCGAACCAAGTCTCTGTTTGAATGTTTGTTCGAACCAATCTGTGTATTCTGAAATTTGTAATTCAATTTGTTTGGTAAGGGTAATTTGGTACTCCAATTTTGTCATGTATATAAGCTACAGTATGATCGGCTGAGAACAAGTTTTAACATTACATTTTTACATACATTTTTAGTTTTTCAATTTTTCAATTATAGAGAGAGAATTTAGAGAGAGAAAGTAGATTTGGTTCAATTTTTGTTGAATTTACTTCACAAAATGGCAAGAATCTGTGTTTCTTTATTGATATTTTCTTTCCATATGAGTGAGTAGTCTTTACTCTTGGATTCAATGTAAGTTTTGTGGATGAGTTGTATAT
>JAVXUM010059355.1:0-19692 GCA_035590655.1 Pouteria glomerata | reverse complement strand
GAGATCCATCAACATTTATGCATATATACATACACACAGACATATATATACATATATATACAACTTCTTACATATGTCACCAAAACATGCATATATATATATACCAAAATGCTCCCTACAACGTCTAGAGCATGGATCTAATCCCACCTACCTTGAATCTGAAGAGAAATGGTGAAAATGAGAAAAACGGGTTTGGCCTCCAAACTTCAAACTTCGATTTCTCCTTCCTCGCTTCGAATCACGCAAAACGGACCTCACCACTGCGATCACCGCATCGAGATCTACCTGGATCGACTATTCCTTTGCTCCAATCCACTCTCTCTCCTCTTTTCTTTCTCTTCCCTCTCTCTTCTTCCTCCTCTCTCTCCCTCTCTGGTTTTGCCACAGAAAACGAAAAAAAAAAGGGAAAGGGGACCGGGGAAGAAAAGGGAAAAGAAGGAAAGGAAAAAGGAAAGAAGCCTGGCCCTTAGCCCATTTTGTCCCGTCCAATCTCAATCCGAGCTAACCCAGCCTGTGAAAAATATAAACATATATTAAAACTTATTTTAATTATTTTATTTTCTCCAAAATAATACAAAAATATACCAAAATAAAATACCGAGTGTTACATTTATTATAACGATCCCACATCGGTTGGGAGGGAGAACGAAGCCCGCCTAATAAGTAGGGGGTGGAAACTTTCCCACTGACGAGGCCTTTTGGGGGGCACTGGAGTAGCTCTCGCCAAGAACAAAACCGTGCAGCTGTGCCGGGGAGAGACCCGAGGGGCCAAAGCGGACAATATCGTCAGGCAGCGATGGTGCTGGGCTGTTACAATGGTATCAGGCCAGTACCAGATCAGTGTGCCAGCGAAGACGCTGGGCCTCCAAGGGGGGTGGATTGTAACGATCCCACATCGGTTGGGAGGAAGAACGAAGCCCGCCTAATAAGTAGAGGGTGGAAACCTTCCCACTGACGAGACCTTTTGGGGGGGCACTGGGGTAGCTCTCGCTAAGAACAAAACCGTGTGCCTGTGCCGGGAAGAGACCCGAGGGGCCAAAGCGGACAATATCATCAGGCGGCGATGGTCCTGGGCTGTTACAATTACATTCTATCATACCATTATATGAGATTGCATGAGACTGTGTGAATTGTCGTTATATATCTTGAGAAATTGATATAAATGATATGAATAATGTTAAGGTTTGATTTATTGGTAATGCATGAGATACGAAATCTAGATAATAATATAGGAACTACGGAGACCTGATTCCCAAGGTGGGATACGTAGGCAGCTTAGGCGTGAGTAGCCTAAGTCCGGTCTATACTGTGGATGATAATAATTATGGTTGTTCTCTTAAATACGAAGTTATTTATTGGGTTTATAATTATGTGGCCCAGGGTGAAAGCCGTGATTGATGTTGGTTCCGATTATGTAAATTTTGGATAACGTCACCGAGGTGTGGCTGTGTCGAAGTTTATGATATGTTATATTCCTTTAATATGGGAATAAGGGACGATATTAGATACTCTGATGGTGATTATTATATTATGATTTGACCTTAGTACAGGTTATTTTATTTTTATTAGTCCCTATTTTCCAATGCCGTCCGTCCTGGACAATTTATGGTAGGGGCATGACACGCTGGCTCCCTGTGGAGATAACATAGGACTTACCTAGTTAAGACTACGACCACCTCTTGCACTTAAGAGTATATGCCACTTCAATTTTAAAGAGCGGTCAAGTTGTTGGCATCGTTGCCAGGGAGTCAATTTTAGTTATTAGGTTATTTTGGGTTTATTTTATTTTCGTCTTTTTAAAAAAAAAAACAAACAAACACACAATTTTTCTTCGAAAGAGCTCAGACTCGCTTACTGCTGTGCGGACAACCCATCGTACCGTCCGGACGCCATTGACTTAATTAGTACCATAATGATCGGAACTGAAAAAAAAAAAAACAAAAATATTTTGTGGTTTTGAGTTTTTACTGTAGTTTAGGTTTTTTTTCTTAAGTTCTGAATTATATTATAGATTTATAAAAAAAAAAAAAAATTACATATTTCTATTTGCATGTAATTAAGGTCAGGGAGAGTACTTGTAGTTAATCCTGAATTAGACGATTCCTCCTCCAATCTTGAATCGCTTTCCACAATTTCACTCACCCCATCTCCCTCTCGTTCAATGGCTAACGTAAGAGAGGATGTAAGTGAACACATAGAGAATAATCCTCCATAAATTTCGGGTTTTATACCAATAAAGGATCACTTGAACCTTCGTAGGATATCTACACCTTAATGTATCATTCTACGCTTATAGAGAGGAAATTTTATGGTAAGACTGGGAATTATTCAACTCCTTCCATTATTCTATGGCCTTGAGTCCGAAAATCCTTATAATCATTTAAGAGAATTTGAGGAGGTTAGTAATACTTGCATTGATCAAAATACTAATGAGGATGTAGTACGTCTGCAACTCTTCCCATATTCTCTTAAAGATAAGGCAAAATTTTAGCTTAGCTCCCGTCGTCCACGTTCCATTGGATCATGGCGTGAAATGCAAATGGAATTCCTAAAGAAATATTTCCCAACTCAGAAAACTCAACATTATAGAAGACATATCACCACATTCTCATGTAAACCTAATGAGAATTTCTGTCGAGCATGGGAAAGATTCAAAGACCTCTTAATGGCTTGTCTTCATCATTGTTTTGAACCATGGAGACTAGTGGGCATCTTTCATGAATCTCTGACTTCAACTCTTAAACAGCTTGTGTCTACTATGTGCAATGGTACCTTATTTGATAAGACTGCTGAGAAAGCCATGGAATTCTTTGACATGGTAGCGGAAGATTCCAATGAATGGGAAATTGGTCCTCGTTCTTCTCTTGAGCATAGGAATCCATTACTTAGTGGTCAGTTAGAATTGAGTGAGAGTGATGATCTCAGAGTTAGATTAGCTGCAATACAACATAAGTTAGATGCTTTGGAGTTGAAAAATAAGGCAAAATTGGTAGAGGCTAAGGTAATGTGTGTTACTTGTGAGCAAGTAGGGCATGAAGTTAATTCATGTCCTGAACTCCCATTTTATAGAGAAATAGCATATAGCCTTCAGAATGTCCTTTTCCCAGTAGGAATACAATAGGAAATTCTTATCCTCAAGGTGGTAATATCAATTACCAAGGTGGAGGACAAACTTCAAATGCATATCAATATGGGTGGAAACCTCCTCCTGGTTTCTCATGGAGGAATAAGAACCAAGAACAGCAATTTCAGCAAACTCCACCCTTTTAACAGATCCCTCTACTACCACATCAATATCAAACACCTAATCCCGTTGTATTTTAACCTACACCAAAGAGGCCTATTGAGGATAGTCTGCATCAATTCATGCAACAGCAGATAGGTATTAATAACGGCATAAAACAATCCTTAGATGATATAAAAGGGCAAATTTCTTGACTGACATAATTCATGAGTACCACACCAAATGGTAAACTTTCGTCCCAACCGCTTTCAAATCCAAAAGGATAAGTGAACATGAGTGAGGCCTCAGCATCAGACACTACTTCACAGGAACACGTACAATCTGTTACAACTTTAAGAAGTGGAAAAGTCATCCAAAAGCCTATAGATCCTATAGTAGTTGGGTCCAGTAACAAGTTAGGAACTAGGGGTAATGAGGTTGAAATGGAAAGTGAGAATCACGAAAAGGAACAAAGAAGAAAGAAAAATAACAAACAGAAGGTTAAGGTTGAAAAAGAAAAAAAGTGAAGAAGAAAAAAAGAATGATGAAGAAACGAATGTGGGAAGTCTAGGTAGAAAAATTGAGCAAAATATAGAGCACATACCTAGACCACTATTCCCTCATAGATTGACAAAGGATAAGAATGAGATATTGAACTCTGAAATCTATGGAACATTTAAATAAGTGAGAATCAACATCCTATTGCTTGAGGCAATTAAGCAAAATCCATCGTATGCCAAATTTCTTAAAGATATGTGCATGGTTAAAAGGAAGTTGAATGTTAAAGAGAAAAGTTTCTTGACTGAACAAGTGAGTGCCATACTCCAGTGGGACACCCCTCCTAAATATAAAGACCCTGGGTGTCCAACCATATCTTGTGTCATTGGAGACCATCTCATTGATAAAGCTCTACTGAATTTAGGTGCTAGTGTTAATTTACTGCCTTACACTATATACCAGCAACTGGGGTTAGGTGAGTTAAACCCGCTAGAGTAACATTGCAATTAGCTGATCGCTCAGTTAAAATGCCTAAGGGTATAGTGGAAGATGTTTTGGTCCAAGTAGATAAGTTTTACTTTCCCGTTGATTTTATTATGTTAGATACCCAACCCATTCCAAATCCCAACCAATCTATCCCAGTCATCTTAGGTAGACCTTTCCTCGTTAGATCCAATGCTGTAATCAACTGTATGAGTGGGGTCATGAAATTGTCATTTGGAAATATGACTATGGAAATGAATATCTTTAAGGTAGGGAAAAAAATAGGAGATTATGAAGATATTAGAGAAGTAGACCTGATTTATACTTTAAGTGAGGAGTATTTCAAGAAAAATTACTTTGATGATCCCCTAGAGCAAGCTCTAGTGAGGAGTGAGACATGTATGCTTTTAGAGGAAGAAGGTTTTGCTGAAGTAACTGAATTGGAAAAAAGAGACGAGGAAATTATGGCTATTAATAGTTGGATCCCAGTGTTTGAACCTTTAGAAGCATCCTTAGTAAAACATAGGCCATCAGTTGAATGTCCACCTTTCCCTTCTAGGAAACCTTTACCTAATAAGCTGAAGTATGCATTCCCAGGAAAGAATGTAACATTCCCAGTAGTCATTTCTTCTAAATTGGAACAGACTCAAGAAGAGAAGTTGTTAAAGGTTTTAAGTACTCATTAGAAATCATTAGGATGGACAATAGCAGATCTTTGAGGTATCAGTCCTTTGGTGTGCACTCATCATATATACCTTGAGGATAAGGCTGAACCGATTCGGCAAATGCAACATCGGTTAAATCCCAATATGAAGGAAGTAGTAAAAGGGGAAGTTCTTAAACTGGTAGATACGGGCATCATTTACCCTACTTCTGATTCAAAGTGGGTAAACCCCACTCAGGTGGTCCCTAAGAAGTTTGGAATCACTGTAGTGGAAAATAAGAAAGGAAAATTAGTACCACAACGTACCCAAACCGGGTGGCGTATGTGTATTAACTATAAGCGTTTGAATGCAGTGACTAGGAAGGATCATTTTCCACTTCCATTCTTAGATCAAGTGCTTGAAAGAGTAGCGGGGAAAGCATTCTATTGTTCCCTCGATGGATATTCAGGTTATAACCAAGTGGAAATAGCACTTGAAGATTAGGAAAAGACCATTTTCACATGTCCATTTGGCACATATGCATACAAGCGCATGCCGTTTGGATTATGTAATGCACCTGTAATATTTCAACGATGTGTGATGAGCATATTTAGTGATATGGTTGAGAAGTTTTTAGAGGTATTTATGGATGACTTCTTCGTTTTTGGAGATGACTTTGATGAGTGCTTAGGAAACTTGGAGAAAGTCTTAGTTCATTGTGCAGAGAGCATTTTAGTGCTCAATTAGGAAAAATGCCATTTTATGGTAAATTTAGGACTAGTTTTAGGACACATAGTCTCAGCAAAAGGGATAAAGGTTGATAAGGTGAAGATAGAGCTTATAGAGAACTTGCCTAATCCAACTTGTGTCAAGGATGTGCGATCTTTTCTTAGATATACTGGATTTTATCGTCGATTCATCCAATCTTTCAGTTCCAAAACCCGTCCTTTGTGTGATTTACTTACTAAGGATAATGCATTTAGTTAGACTTCTGAATGTCAAAAAACGTTTGATAAGTCAAAGAGAATGCTTATTTCTACACCCATAATCCAAAGCCCAGATTAGTCTTTGCCATTTAAATTAATGTGTGATGCAAGTGACTATGCAATGGGTGCTATTTTAAGACAAAGGAAAAGAGGCAAGCCATATGTCATTTGTTATGCTAGCAAAACCCTTAATGACACCCAAAAGAATTACACGACCACTGAAAATGAGTTGCTAACTATAGCATTCGCTCTTGATAAGTTTAGATCTTACTTGGTAGGTTTGCATGTGACTGTTTTCACAGACCATCCAGCCTTGAAATACCTGCTTTCAAAGCAAAAGACCAAATGCCGTCCCATTAGATGGATTCTACTCCTCCAAGAATTTGATTTAGAAATTAAGGATAAGAAGGGGATAGAGAATGTGGTTGCTGATCATTTATCAAGGTTACCCTCCCATGTGATTGATCATAATAACTTACCGATACAAGAGCATTTTCCGCACGAACATATTATACATATAAGTTCTATATCTCAAGGCTATTCCCCTTGGTACTCAGACATTGCCAATTTTCTGGTAACTGGTCGTATGCTTTCTCATTGGACTAAGATTGATAAAAGGAAATTTTTACACAATATGCGTAATTTCTTTTGGGATGAACCTTACCTATATAAATATTGTTCTGATCAAATCGTCAGACGTTGTATTCCTGAGACTAAGATGCTTAGTGTGATCGAATTTTGTCATTCTCTAACTTGTGAAGGCCATTTTTCCTCAAGAAAAATAGCGACTAAAATCCTCCAAAGTGGGTTTTATTGGCCTACGTTATTTAAGGATATTCATGAATTCTGCCTTAGATGTGACCAGTGCCAACGGTTAGGAGCATTGACTAAGAGAAATCATATACCTCAGAACCCCATAATTATTTTAAAAATTTTTGATTGTTGGGGGATTGATTTCATGGGGCCATTTCCTAATTCGTTTGGTTTTGAATTCATCCTTGTTGCCATAGACTATGTTTCAAAGTGGGTAGAAGCTATTGCAACTCGTACTAATGATCACAGGGTGGTAATTAAGTTCTTAAAAGAACACATTTTCTCACGCTTTGGGATTCCACGAGTCATTATTAGTGATCAAGGCAAACATTTTTGTAGTAAGACTATAGGTGTCTTATTACGGTATTACGGGGTAACACACAAAGTGGGTACTTCATATCACCCACAGAGCAGTGGCCAAGTGGAGTTAGCAAATAGGAAAATTAAGAGCATATGAGAAAAAATGGTTAATCCAACGCGCAACTTTGCGACTTGTGGATGCGTTATGGGCATTTAGGACAGCATATAAGACCATATTAGGAATGTCTCCTTATCATCTTATTTACGGTAGGGCTATTACCGGTTGAGATAGAACATAGAGCATATTGGGCAATCTAGCAATTCAATGAAAGTATAGACGATGCCGGTGTTTTTCGGAAACTTCAATTGAATGAACCCGAAGAATTAAGAAATGATGCTTTTGAGAACGCGAAGATTGCCAAAGCTAAAATGAAGGATTCACAGGATAAGCACATTTCTCAGAAATCTTTTCAAAAAGGTCAGAAGGTCTTACTATATAATTCTAGATTATATCTTTTACCTGGAAAGCTTCTATTTAGATGGTCAGGCCCATTTATTGTCACCCATGTTTCCTAGCATGGAGCTATAGAAATAGAAAATATTAAAAATAAAAACTGGTTTAAGGTTAATAGACATAGACTTAAACCTTATCTAGAGGGTCTGGTGGTATTCATTGAGTCTGAGGATCTTCAAAATCCTCCTCCTTTTGACTAAATTGTTGAGAGTAATTCAAATATGTATGTACTAGTAGGTAGCTTGTTAGTCATCTAATTCTTATAAGGGTAGTTAGTTAGGAAATAGAATAAGGAATTTAGTTTGCTCATTGCCTCTTAGTGTTTTCGTTAAAAAAAAAAAAAAAAATTCCTAGTCACTACTGTCTGGACACCCCGTCGTGCCATCTAGACACCCTAATTAACAATCTAATTATTTGAAAGTAACTCACTGCCGTCCGAACGCCTCGCTACCACTATCCAAACACCAGTGCCTCAACTGCTATTTAAAAATAATCCCTTGCTACTACTGTCCGGACACTTGAGGACTGTCCAGACGCTGCGACCAATATAGGTCTTAAAATACTAGTTATATTTCAATTTTAGGTGGATTCATTTACAAATTGAGTTCACTCTGAATGAATTTTTTTAGCTAGAGTGTGGGAGAATTGACTTGAGGAGAGTTTAGCTTGATTATTTCTAAATTGAGATCCTATCCCACGGAATTAGGTATGTGTTCTAACCCCAGAAATTGTTTTTTCAATTAAGCATCTTCAACTCTGCCTTAGGGTTAATCTGTGAGCATGGGTGTATGTACTAGGATAGTAGATATTTGTGGTTCCATTTGAATAGATTATTGTGTGCATAAAGCTCGTAAGAACTTGTTCAATTGAACTTAGTTGAATATTATTAAGCATATTCTACAAACTTTGTCCATGAAATTCATATTTTCCATGTGCATTGATTTCAATTCAATCTACCAGATTTGGATGGAATTATCCTTTCAATTTGACCAATTTGATAAACCCAATTGTGTTCAGTTATGTGTTTCAAATCAATAGCTAATTTCTTAGTTTTGGTTGGAAATTTGGATAAACCAATTATGTTGGTTTCTTTATGCATTGCTGGTGGTTCCACTTGAATATTGCATGTAGTGTTCCCTTGAGAAAGTAAAACTTCAATCACATAGTCTGGTTGCTAAGTGTTATGTAAAACTTTAATCACACAGTCTAGTTGCTAAGTGTCATCATAGCATGGAAACATGTAATATTCTCTAGTTGGGCTGATTTGAAGTTAGGTGATAATTAGAATTAAAAGTTATTCTTTTGATAGATTGGGCCACTGAACTTGCGTGGACATGGGGGTTGTACTTATATCTATTCTTCCTTCCAATATTATGTTCATGTAGGAACAAAATGCTTCCTAGAACTAAACAACCCGCAGGCCGGATTATCAATGAAGGTTATTTTGATCAAGACCCGTTTTGGTGTAAAGAGGCTGAAACCACATTTGACAATACTTGGAGGTATAAACTGGTAGTAGTGGAGAGACCATGGCAGAAAGATCATTTTAAGAGTGAGGAATTTGTATGGCTGCAGAACTTTGAGGGTAGACATTAGCTTTCCATGGCACAATTTCAACCTAGGTGTGTAGTGGACATAGTTAGGGAATTTTTCACCAATATCAAGGAAGATTCGGTTACTAGGAGAGTAGGAAGAGAGACCCTTTCTAGTTGGGTTTGGGGGATAAACATTATTTTGACACTGACTGACTTTGCTACTTTATTTGAGCTACCCCGTATTTCTCGTCCTGAATTTCGTTATCCTTCCGAGGGTGCCCCTCCCATGAATATTGTTGCTAGAGAAATAATCTTCCCAGGCAAAGAATGGATGGATGAGTTTATGAGACCAGTGTCTGAACTCAATAACAAATACTGGGCTATACACATGTTTTCTTGTTACAATCTTTTGCCTCAAAACCGTAACTCTGATTGTAGCCCCTTACATACTAGATTGATATATGCCATAGGAACCAGGATGACAATAGATTTAGCTACTTATATGTGGCAGCAAGTTTTATATACTTTTGAGCATCCTAGTAGCCTAACTGGCATATCTTTTGGGGGGTCGCTGACTGAGATTTTTAGGTGAAAGGGTGCCTTAGTTACTGATGAGATGCCTATTGCCCCGGTTCTGTAGCCTATTAGTTATACATCCTACCTGTGATCTCGTGGTTAGCATGCTCAGACAAAGCCTAGACCACATCGACGTAGACCCTGGGAAGTAGTTTTGAGTTCACAGGCACCACCACCATAGGTGGATGGGGATGAAGAGCAGCACATTATGATGACTGAAATCTACGACCTGGTTCAGGACACCAGGTCTCAGCTTGGAGAGTTAGCAAAGCACATAACTCATCTCGAGCAGGGCTGGAAGGATGACCATCGTGCCATAGTGCAGATACAGCAGACACAGCAGAAGCTTGGACTTTTGCTAAATAGCATGCTTGGTTTGTTTCGAGAGTTACGCCAGGCACCTCCATCCTGGTGATTTGATTATGGCGCTCACATTTGATACTTATTTTTTATAAGTTTAGAAGATGTACTTCAAGACATATATTTGTACTCCTAAATTTTTTTTTTATTTGACATTATGGTAACTAGTTTTTGCTACTATATTAAACTTGTGTTATCTTTTATTTAGTTTTTCTTTTTCCTGTTTTCTTTTAAATTATTAGTGTGTGTGTTACTTATTTCCTGTCTATTATTTTTATTTAGTTTTTCTTCTTGTTGCTACCAATTTCTTATGGGTAAATAATGTTGGTTGCATTATAAATTAAGTCACATTTTTATTTATGTCAAAGAGTAGGTTCATTATGCCAATTCCACCACTTTACATAGGTCCTAATGATGAAATTAAAATTTTTATTGATTACCTGAGTGACGAAGAATCTGAGAAGGATGTTATTGGTTTAGAAGAGTGGCCTGATGAGCAATTTGAGGAGAGTAATTCTTTAAAGGTGCCTATTGTCTATCTACTATTGTTGGCCATTAACCCCATTCAATTTTTTGAAGGGTAAGATTGGGATGAGGTTGATCTAGAACTATTGTTACGTACAGAATGGACTGAAATAGACATAGCTAGTGCATGGCCAGACGCTCCTCCTGTAGAAATTGAGAGTAACCCTTTTCCCCCACTTGAAAAACCTTTAGACACCCAGTATGAAGATATGCCCCCATTAGAAGATATCTAGAGTGCACCTGAGGTAGAGAGTGAGATAGAAGAGGATCCTGTAGACGAACCTGAGATAGAAGAGGATCCTAAAGAGAAACCTGAGATAGAGAGTGAGATTGAGGAAGATCCTAAAGAGGAACCTGAGGTGGAGAGTAAGATTGAGGAAGACCCAAAGGAAGATTCCCCTCCCACATCTGATCATGTTTTTCTTGCTGCTTCTGATGATGATAATTTTGCTATGTTTATGCAGGGATTAGATGCATATTATCAAGAGACGAGGTAATATCTACGATTTGAGTACTTTATCAATTTCTAATTATATTTTTATTGCATTTTTATATTTGACCACTTCTAAACATCTTACTATGGATATAATTAGTTGGAGGGAGCTCATTATTTATATATGACATTTTTCATTCCCATATGTGTTTGAGCAGACATATGCTTTTGGAACCACAATTGCTTCATACTTATCACATTGAGGACAATGCTTAATTTAAGTTAGGGGGTGGAATAAGCGTAGATTTCGCATTTCGCATGCATGATTAGCTTTAAAATTAGTTAATTTTTCAAATTTTTGAGAAAATCTTTGAGCCTAAATGCATAAATAGCACCATTAGTATTAGATGTTGACTCTTTTGGTTTGGTTGATGATGTCTTTAAGTGAGAAAATGATGAATGAGCCTTGTTCAATCTTTGATAAGAAATTTAATTCAAGTTAAGTGTATCATAACCTTGTGCAATTTTTTTTTTATAGAGGAAGTTTATGTACTTAGGAGTGGATTTTGTTTAACATTGGTTAATTGAGCATTCTTGGACTAGGTGGAGACTTATACCCCTTAATGGTTAGCTTTTGAGCCTATTATTCTTTTCTTGAGGGGTTGCATATAATCACAACTCTTTATTCTTCACTTTGGTTTTCAACGTACCAATTGCATCACACACACTTGCATGAGTTTCACTTGGCATATATTAAGTTGTTGCAAGTTTTGAACAGGATGCTAGGCATTCTTTGTTATTTTTAGGCCTCTTTGTCATTCTTTAAAAAAAGAAATTGTCGTACGAACCAAGTTGAAGCCTTTCTATTAAGTTTTTAGTTTTTCTTGATTCTCACCTCATTTATTATTTTTTTCACCCATTCACATAATTTAAGCCTCACTCTCACATGTCTTGGGTTGTGAAAGTATCTCAATGTCTAAGTTGTGAATTTGGGATTAGAAATATAAGCCTTTGAGAACAATATGAGAAAGAATGGTGGGATGAGAATTCATGCTATATAGTTCATTATTAAAATAAAAAAATTATCATTCATCTTGTTTATGTAATTGTGGGACTTTCACATTGTTCGCAATATTTGTAATTGTCCCAAGGTAGTATTTAGTAGGAATAAGCTTCTTGTTGGGATTATTGTTGGGGTTAGCAAAGGATTGGGTAAATTGAGACTTGTGTGCACTTGAACATCCTTATCCTAAGGCTTATGCTTTGATTTCCATATCCTACATTGGTAACCATCACCCTAGCCAAGTTACAATCGAAATAAAGACCTAGTGGATTCTATACAAACAACTCTTGTATTATGCATGTAGTGGTCTTGTGTGGGTGGTAGTGTGCTCTCTTGCATAAACATTGAAACATTGTTTGAGTTGTCCACTTTGAGCTTCAATTCAGTTCACTCACTTATTTGTGAGGTTATGTGCAACTAGGATAGCATCATATGTTAATAGGTATGTGTGAACCCTTAATAAGAAACTTTCTTTCCATGAGTGGTACCTTGCGAGCATTTAAAGTCCAAACCTAATTCCGTTTATGCTCTTACAACCTTATTGAATGAATGAAACAATCTTTTATACATGATCTTCCTACTGTGACAATCCATGCATTTATGTTTAGCACTTGGGAATTACACATAATACTTGAGTTTTGTGACTTGATGGGCTTAATCTTGACTCATTCTTAATCTTAATTATGCATTTGGATATCGTTAGACCAAACCATTGATGTTGTGGGTAGCATTACTACAAACTTTCACGAGACCTCACTCGTCCACTAAGGGGAACCTAGGGGTTTAAAAGGCTTACTACACGTAACTAAGTGCAGTTGTGTTTCCAACGAAAAGAGAAATAGGTTAGAAACTTTAGTTAGACTTAAATAAAATCATTGCCAGGGGCTAGCAATAATCAAGTTAGGGGGTGTGATTACATTGAAAAAATGTAATTACATGACTACATTTACGAATAAAAACGTGTAACTATTGCTATTATTTTAAGTATTATTTCTTATAATTTTGTTATTAGTATTGGTTGTCGTGTATTTTTAATAATACAGGGAAAATAAAAAAATAATCGAGATAAGCAGTGGTGAAGAGGCTGAAGAGAACACTACAGTCCGGACACCCTGACGGTCCATCTGGACAGTAGCAAAGAGGAAGCGAATTTAAATCAAAATACTCACTGCCATCCGGACACCAGTGTCATGCCGTCCAGACACCAGTGGCGCAGAAGCACTAAATTTTGATTTTTAGGGTCTAATTCTTTATGGCTATAAAAGGACTATGGATGGCCGTCGAAGGGGGGACTTTTTGGCACGTTTTTCCAGAGCTTTTAGGCTTTCTCTTTCAGCACTTTAATTCTTTTTTTGTTTCGATGTTCTTTTGGCTTTGATTTCTTTACGTTGGAGAAGTAGACTTATACTTTCGCATTCGAAGATTCAGTTGTCGTTCAACTTCAAAGTACAGTATTGTCGATTTCTAAAATTAATAAAATACTAGAGTTTATGATTTTGAATGTGTGAAAATTGCATGGATCTATTTGTATGTATTCATATTTGAATGTCGTTTAGTTTTCTAGTTTAATAACTAGGGTTTCGTAGATCTATGCGTGTTTAAAGTTCTTGCTTTTCGTAGAGGTAATTTTCAGATCTGATTTGTTTTCATTATTATTTAGTTATGGAATACGAAATCATGTGTGGCTAAATCTTTAGGTTCTTGATTCAACCACTCAATGAAAAGTATTTGATTACAGCTCTATGATATGCGCAGACGTAGGTTTTCATGAACTTTTACGTCTACATTATTTTGATCTAATTAATTTATTTTCAAAAACATTCGAAAATGGTATTTCTTGACCATATTCATTGAACTTTCTGGTATGAAATTCCGGATCTATAAAAATTCTATTTTACTTTTGAAAATAAAATAATTAAGATCTGAAAACCTTAATTTTATTACGTGGAGGATTTTTCAATTTCATAATCCATTTGGGGCGTTTATGAAATTGTGTTAGGGGGTTAAGGAGTTTCCCGAAGATGTTTTTCCAACTTATTTTTCTTTACATGGATTGTAAATTGTGAGTAATTACATATCTCAGAGTGAAGTAATCAAATTACCTGGAATTGGGAGTGTTGATCACCACATTTCCTTAAATTGAATAGTTAAACTTTATTATTGTTAATTCTTGTTTGCTTTTATATTAAAATTTTGTTCAGTGATAATGTTATTTAAATATTGTTTTGTTTTAAGATTATTTTAAATTGCCTTTAATTAATTAAAATAGGATATTCAACTCTTTAAGTTTAATTATTCTCCATCTACCATATTAGTTAATTAATAGAACAAACTTAGTAACCTTGGAATTAAATTCACTGGCTCCCTGTGGAGATGACATAGGACTTACCTAGTTAAGACTACGACTACTCTTGTACTTGAGAGTATAATCCACTTCAAGCCCTCGGGGAATAGATCAGCGGTTGAAAAGTAGAGGGAGCTGTTATGGCACGCCAGCCGGCGCGGGTTCGAGTCCAACAACGAGCTTGTCTCTGCATTGCACAATCGGTAAAGGCAATCTCTCCAACCCTGCGTTACTGAGGCACATCCCGCAACTTACATCCTCCACCTAAACCCAGGACAGGGCGGTGTGGGGCCCTTACGGTGAAGGTTTCACCGTTTTGAGTAAAACCACTTCAATTTTAAAGAGTGGTCAGTGCCGGCACAACAGACGAACTAATGAAATTGTCTTGCCACACAAAACCTATTCACGCCTGTCCTCAATCCGAAGTGGCAGATTCTCTATTGTCATGTCCTTCTCAATGTCTAATTCTTCCCAACTAACGACATGAGAAGGGTCTGGTATATACTTTTGGAGTATAGAAATGTGGAACACATTATGAACCCCAACCAACTGTGGAGAAAGCACCAACCAATATGCCACATTGCAATTCTAGCAACAATCTCAAAGGTTCCAATATACCTGGGCGATAGCTTTCCATGTTTCCCGAAATGAACCACAACTTGCCTGGGTGAAATCCTCAAAAATACAAAATCACCGACTTGAAACTCCAATGGCCATCTTCATTTATCAGCATAACTTTTTTATCTACTTTGGGCCTCTTAGCCTCTATCGGATAACTTGAATATTCTCTGACACTTGTCTCACTAAGTCAGGACCAACCGTTACAGGTTCTCCAGCTTCAGCCCAACACAATAGAGATCTACAAGATCATCCATATAAAGCTTCATATGGAGCCATACCAATACTTACCTGATAACTGTTGTTGTATACAAATTCTACCAATGGTAAATAGCTCTCCCAATTTCTCCCTAAAGTTAGCACGCAAGATTTCAACATATCCTTCAAAATCTGAATCATCCATTTAGATTGGTCATCTGTTTACGGATGAAATGCCGTACTGAAGCATATTTGAGTCTCAAGCGTCTCTTGTAAACTCTACCAAAATTAAGTCGTAAACACTGGATCTCGATCAGACACGATAGATAGCGGTGTGCCATGCAACCTAATAATCTCCTGAATGTAGAACTGACACCATTCCTCCATCGAATCTTTATTCCTCACAGGTAGAAAATGAGCTGATTTTGTCAATCGGTCTACAATCACCCAAATTGCATTATGCCTCCTTCAAGTCCTCGGTAATCCCGTCACAAAATCCATGGTCAGGTAGTCCCACTTTCACTGTGCCACGGGCAATGGCCATAACAACCCGGCCGACCTCTGGTGCTCGGCTTTCACTTGTTGACAAGTTAGGCAACGAGACATGAATTCCGCCACATTTCTCTTTATACCACTCCACCGGTATTGTCTTCCCAAATCCTTATACATCTTGGTTCCTCTAAGATGCACAGTAAATCTCGAATGATGAAACTCCCAGAGTACTTCTTCTCTAATTCTATCCATATCAGGCACAAAAATCTTATCTCTAAGTTTTAAATGTCCTTCTATGGATAGATTCCAACCCTCTGCTTCATGTCCCGACGACAGATAATATTTCACGTTCTGACAATACTGGTCCATTTGTTGAGCCTCTATCACCCGTGTCAATAACATAGGCACTACTTGCAAACAATTCACACTGGAGTATGTAGTGTCATCTTCATCATCTTCCTCCCACCAAAATTCAAACCCATCAACGTCTTCCTAAAGACGCTACTGAGAATGAATCATTGCTACTACCAAATTCTGTGACTTTCTACTCAAAGCATCAGCCACAATATTAGTTTTCCCTGGATGATCTGAAGATCAAAATCGTAATCCTCTAAATACTCCATCCATCTCCTTTGCCTCATATTCAAATCACATTGAGTGAACAAATACTTCAAACTCTTGTGATCTGAATACACATTAAATCTTTTCCCATACAAATAATGCCGCCAAAACTTCGAAGCGAAAATCACTGCGGCCAATTCTAAGTCATGCGTAGGGTAATTCCTCTCATGTGGCTTTAATTGCCTAGACCCATACGCCACCACTTGCTCATTTTGCATCAGCACACGTCCCAAACCTTCTCGTGAAGCATCACAATAAACTGAATATCCCTCTTCACGTTCAGGTATAATCACTACTAGAGCTTTTGTCAATCTCCTTTTCAATTCATTAAAAGCACCTTTACATGCATCATTCCATTCAAACCTTGCCCATTTTCTAGTCAACTAAGTTAACGGACCCTCCAACTGAGAGAAATCCTAAATAAAACGGTGGTAATAACCAGCCAAACCCAAGAAACTACGGATTTCAAAAACAAATCTCGGTCATGCCCAATCCAACACAACCAAAACCTTGGATGGATCCACTGCAATTCCTTGCCTAGAAACGTGTGCCCCAAAAATGTTACCTCGGATAACCAAAATTTACATTTACTAGCTTTTGCATACAACTTGTGGTCCCAGAGTGTCTGCAATACCACCCTCAAATGTTACTCGTGTTCATGTTCATTACGAGAATAAATCAAAATATCATCGATGAATACTACCACGAACCAATCTAAAAATGGTCGGAAGACTCTATTCATCAAGTCCATAAACACTGCAGGAGCATTCCTCAACCCGAATGGCATAACCACAAACTTGAAGTGATCATACCGGGTACAAAATGCAGTCTTGGGAATATCTTATTCCCGAATTCTCAACTGATGGTATCTCGACCGAAGATCAATCTTGAAAAAACAAGTAGACCCCCTCAACTGGTCAAACAAATCATCTATTCTGGGCAACGGATACTTATTCTTAATCGTTTCCAAATTCAACAATCAATAATCCACATATAATCTCAAGATCTTATCCTTCTTCTTCGCAAAAACTGTCGATACTCCCCACGGCGATGTATTAAGTCAGATAAAACCTCGAGAGTATGAATCATTTAACTGCACATTTAATTCCTTCAATTCTGTTGGTGCCATACGATATGGTGCCACTGAAATAGGTGCCACCCTCGGTACTAGTTTTATACAAAATTCTATCTCCCTTTGTGGAGGTAGCTCCAGCAACTCATCCAGAAATACATCTTCATACTCACAAATAACTCTTGGAAGAAAGTGTTTGGAGTCATTCTCATTTAATCTCAAACTAGCTAGTAAACTCAAAAACTTTCCAATACATCTTGTATCCAGTAATAGGGAAGCAACACTGCTCTAGCCTCACCCTGAATCTTCACTACAGTGCTATCCGATAAAATAGCTGTCACCAACTTACGATGACAATCAATCATCACCTGGTAAGTGGATAGCCAATCCATCCCTAAAATTACATCAAACTCTTTCATTTTCGACACTGTCAAGTCGATCCATAGCTAAACGTCCCCTAAATGTAGAACACAATTCTCACACACCCAATTTACTGATGACCTATCACCTATCAGAGAATCTACACACATTGGCTTTTCGAGCCGCTTTGGAGTCAACCCCAAAGTCTTCACACATGCGTGCGAGATGAAAGAATGTAATGCGCCAGTATCAAACAAAATATGCACCTAAGTACTAAACAAAAGAAAGGCACAGCGTATCACTGAAGTGTCGGGTACATCCTCTCGCAACGTAAGTGCGTAGGCATGTCCCCGAGTCCGCTGACCACTAGAACTACTTTCTCCTCTAGCTTTACCCCTCTGACCACTGACACCACCTCCCGGCTGTTGGAAATGTTGAATCTGTGATACTGGTTGCTGCATCGGTGGTGCAGGAATTATAGGAAACTGTTGCATTATATATGACCCAATCTGTTGAGTGTCTGGCTCAACATTCCCTTGAGACATCTCCACAAATGGGTAATTTGACTGCAAATGCCCTAGTTGATGACATCTGCAGCATATTCTTCGTCCAAATTGGTCTTGATATCCCCATCTTTGTGGGGGTCGAAACTGCTACCGCCCTCGGCCACCTGATGACCCTAAACCTGACCCCAAACCAGAACTGCTTCTCTGGTACAAAAATTCCTACTGTCTTTGGATCTTCCTCCTAGAAGTCCCAGCTTTCTCCTTTCCTTTTCTTTGTCTTGCACTTGACCCAAAACTATGCCCCTGAACTTGTTCTTGCCCTTGACCCATTTTGGCCCTAGATAAAAAATCAATAACATCTCTCTCCACCCTAGAGCTGCCGCTACTATTCTAGAGTAACTGGGAAGTCTCATCCCAATAATCTACTTCCTGATATTTACGTTCAATCCCTATTCAAACTTCCTTGCTTTAGCATTATCATCTGGCAAGTACTATGGGGCAAACCGCGACAATTCATCAAACTTCCTCTCATATTGTTGCACTGTCGTGCCCCCTTGTTCCAGTGCCAGAAACTCTTGGACCTTCATTTTCCTTATTACTAGAGGGAAAAACCTCTCAAGAAACGCCATTTTGAATTCTTCCTACGTCAAAGTTTGAACATTTACCGTTTCCCGGTATGACCTCCATTAATGGATAGTACTCTCCTGAAATGGGTGAGCCGCCACTTTGATTCTAACTTCATTTCCTTCTACTCCCAGGGTCTTTATCATTTCTGTTATCTTTTCTAGCCATCTCTCCGCCTTTGTAGGTTCACTTTCACCATTAAACTTAGGCAGATCATGCTTCTTAAACTTATTGATGATTCATATTATTGGTGTTTCACCATACGCAGGAGCAGCTACTTGTACAAGAGCAGGTGCTACAGCCGGTATACCTAACCCTTGCATTTGGGCCCACTGAGCTGCCATAAACTGCATCATCTACTCATATGTCAGCTGTGGAACCCTACCATCTGCCAATGGTACCTCATGGTACCCTCTTTGTCCTTCCTCCAAAAGATCTTGACCATTGGTCTGACCCCGTTGAATTCCACTCTTTCTACGTCCACGTCTAGACATTCTACAAAAATACATTCGTCATTAGCTCTAACATTATCAATAAAACTCAATAATCAATTTACCGTGAAGAAAATACCTAGGCCATACCCAAACAATCGCAACCTAGAGCTCTGATACCATATTGTCATGCCCCTAACTTAATTTATCCAGGACAGACAGCATGGGAATATAAGAACTAAATAAAACCAATAAAAACTGTACCAGAGTGAAGTCATGACATAATAACATTAATCAGAGCCACTAACATTCATCCCTCATTCCCATACATAAATAAATATATTCCCATACATAAATAAATAAACATTACACATCACAATAAGTCTTGAGACCCACTGATTGTACTGTAAAAAGTACAATCATAACCTTTAATTTGAGGATTATTTGTGAATTTATATTTTAAATGAATAAAA
>JAVXUM010058863.1:0-19704 GCA_035590655.1 Pouteria glomerata | reverse complement strand
CTGACGGTCTCGAGCTGGCGCCGCGGCACCGACCTCGACCTGCCCGCGCGGATCAAGACCGGCGCCAACTACGTGCCGGGGCGCATGGCGCGCATCGAGGCGCACCGCCGCGGCGCCGACGACGCGCTCCTGCTCAACCGCGACGGCCGGGTCGCCGAGGCCACCGGCGCGTGCGTCGTCATGGCCACCGACCACGGCCTGGTGTCCCCGCCGCCCGAGGAGGGCGCCCTCGACAGCCTCACCGTCCGCGCCCTCGGCGAGATCTGCGCCCGCGACGGCATCCCCTTCGTCTCGCGGCCCATCGAGCGCAGCGAGCTGCTCGTCGCCCGCGAGGTCGGCGTCGCCGGCACCATCACCGAGCTCGCGCCGGTCAGCGACGTCGACGGCACGCCCTTCCCCGTCGACGGCCTCATCGCCACCCTCGGCGAGGTCTACCTCGGCGTCATGCGCGGCGAGGACGACGTCGACGGCGTCGAGATGGTCCCGCTGGTCACGCGAGCGGCGCCGCGCGCCACGGGCGAGGACGACGAGCCGGCCGGGGACACCTACTTCCGGGTCGTCGGCGAGGAGACCGGCTCGCTCCCGCGCCTCAGCGTCGCCGACCTCGCCGAGGGCACCGACGGACCGCGGGCCCCCACCGGTGCCATCCCCCGCCAGCCGCAGCTGCACGTGCTGACGCGACGGAGCTGAGCAAGGGAGACGCTCCGGCGCCGAGCCGCTCCAGGCCGTCGTCCCTCCACCGAGCGTCGTCCTGTCGAGGAAGCGTTTCGGTTGTGCAGGTCGCTCGTTGGAACGTTGAGGATTCTGCGCCGGGGGGAGCAGCAGACCGATGGAGGTCGACGAGCAGGTCCGCGACTCGGCGGTGGGACGATCATCGTCCTCGTCGTTCATCGCCTCGTTGACCGGTGTCCGCGCGGTCATGGGCTTCTGGGTCATCGCGGACCACGTCTTCCCTCCGATGGTCAAGCTGTTCCCCGCCCTCGAATCCCTCCGGTTCGCGCTCAGCGGCGGGATCGCGCTCGACACGTTCTTCATCTTGTCCGGCTTCGTCATCAGCCACGCGTACGTTCAGCGCCTCACGACCCTTGACCGTCGCCGCTACACGGCTTTCCTCTGGGCACGCATCACGCGCCTCTACCCGGTGCACCTGTTCGCACTGCTCGCGATGGCGGGCCTCCTGCCCGTCCTCCACGCGATGTACGGCAGCGCCTTCGTCACCGCATCGAAACTGTCGGCCTCGACTTTCACCGGGAACCTGTTCATGTTGCAGGCCGTCCCCGGGGTGGAAGCGTGGAACCCGCCGTCCTGGGCGGTCAGCACCGAGATGGCCGCCTATGTGGTCTTCCCCTTCCTCGCCGCGACCTTGGGGCGCCTCAGCCGTTGGAGGGCCCTCGGTGCCGCCGTGGTGCTGGTCTGTTGTCTCGGGCTCGTCCTCGCCGCTCTCAGGTCGGCGGCGCTCACCCCGTGGGCGATCTGGTGGGTGCGGCCGCTGGGAGAGTTCGGCCTCGGCTGCCTGCTGTGGGCCGCGTGGCGCCACGGCGTCGCGCGACACCGTCTCTGGGACCTCGTCGCGGCGACGGCGTTCGTCGGAGTCCTCGCGGTGCTGTGGAGCGGTCAGTTCGGGGTGCCCCAGTTCGCGGCGGTACCGCTCCTGGGTGTCCTGGTCGTCGCTGCGGCCGGGTCCGACGGCCTCGTCCACCGCCTCCTGACCGGACGTGCGGTCCAGTGGGCCGGCCGCACCTCCTACTCCCGCTATCTCATGCACGTCCCCGTCCTGACACTTCTCGGGCTCTTCCTGCCTGTGTCGGTGTTCGCGGCCTACGCACCGCTCTGGTTCCGGGCCGCCCTGGTGGCGCTCTGGTTCATCGCCACGTTCGCGGTCGGAGCCGTCGTCTACCGCGTGGTCGAACGCCCCGTCCAACGTTGGCTGCGTCGGCGTGTGGTCACGATCCCCGACGGGACGGAGGCCGCTGCGGGCTGCGGGACCTCGAACGGCCCGAACTCGCATGCGACTCGGCCCAGGACCGCCGAGGCCCGCCGCTGAGTCGTGCCGGTGCCTCGAACGTCGGGCGGCGAGACTTCAGCGGAACTGGTGGCGTCTGAGCCGCGCATCGCTGAGGGATCGCGCGAGCGTCCAGTAGCGCTTCCCAATGGTGATCGGCTCGTGGGCCGCCCGGATCCCCGCCACCTGGTCCGTGCCCGGGGCCGGCACGCGTCCGCCGAGCACGTCGTCCATGACTGCGGCCCACTGCTCGGGAGCACGAGGGTCCTCGACCGTGACACCAGCGCCCTGCGCAACCTCGGGCAGGGCCGCACGCCCGCTGTGGACCACCCGGGTGCCGAGGCCCAACGCCTCGGCGCAGGGCAGGCCGCAGCCCTCGTATAGGCTGGGCAGCAGGACCGCGCTCGCCCGTCGCAGCAGCCATGCGAGCACGGAGTCCGACACGAATCCGAGCTGTACGACCCCGGGAACGTCGGGGAGCGCCCCACCGACCTTGGTCTCCCCCATCAGCTCGGGCACCTGACCGACGACCACGAGGCGCACTTCGGGGTGCCGGGCTTGAACCTCGCGGAAGGCTTCGACCACCGTCTCGATGTTCTTGTGACGGTAGCGGGCCGCGGCGAGCAGGAAGAACGGCGCCGCGTCGAGGTGCGCGGCGGCGGCCTGCTCGACGTCGAACCGGGTCCAGTCGACGGGATTCGGGATGGTGTGCAGGCGTGCGCCTGCGGCCGGGTAAGCGGCCGTCATCTCGTCGCGGGTGAACTCACTGATGGTCACCACCGCGCTCGCGAGGCGCGAGGTCGCGTGGAGCGCCGTGTGCTGGAACGCGCGCTTAGCCGGGGTGAAATTCTCGGGGAAGGACCGGAACTGCAGGTCGTGGACGACCGTCATGGTGGGCCGGTCGCGACGGAGTACCGAGCTCAATGGGGTGTAGTAGTTCGGGAAGAGCGCGACGTCGTGATCGGCGGGCAGCCGGCGCTCGACCGCGACGAAGCGATTCGACGGCGAGGCGACGGTGACCTGCTCGACGTCGGCGGCGAAGCCACGGCCAGAGAGGTCGACGCCCTCGGGAAGCAGCACCCGGACACGGTCAGCGGGCTCGCGGGTCGCCGAGAGTGCCGAGAGCAGCGAGTAGAGCATGAACTCGATCCCACCGACGCGTCCGGGCCGGAGGAACAACCCGTCGACGACGAGCCGCATCAGGGCGTCCCCGCGGGGTCGGCGGAGCGCCCCGTCGCCGCCAGTCCGAAGGTGTTGACCGGGAGTCGCAGTCGCTGCCCGAGCCGTTGACCCCACGACGACTGCGTCGACCAGTACGGCAGCAGCTGGATGTCGGTGAAACGCGGCGCGAGCTCGCCCAGGAGCGCTCGCTCGTCGACGCCCTGCCGCATCACGTGGTACTCGACCATGTCCGAGGGATTCGTGTCGTCGTAGACACCGCGGAGCTGTCGCACCGTGGTCGCGAGACCGCGGAGCAACGCACCCTGGGTGAGACGCCAGGCGTAGTAGATGCTCTTGGTAGCCAGGCGGGCCCGCCGCGTCTGCCGGGGATACCAGAGCGGGTCCTGGAAGGACAGGAGCGCTCCTCCCGGACGGAGGAGGTCGGTGGCGCGCCGCACCGCGGCGAGGTAGTCGGGGATGTGGTGCAGCACCGACACGTAGACCACGGCGTCGACCGCGCCCTCGACGGCCAGATCGCCGGTGGGGTCGTGGACGACTGTGACCGCGTCGACCCCGGCGAAGCGTGCCCGCAGGCGCGCGGCGCTGTGACTGCTCATCTCGGTCACGACCACCTCGGCGCCGGCTCCGACGAGCTCGGCGGTCAACGAGCCGTGTCCCGCCCCGACCTCGAGCACTCGAGGCGCGCGCCCGTCGGTGCTGGTCCCCCGCACCGCGTCGACGATGGTGGTGACGATCCAGCTCCTCAGCTCCCGGTGCTTGAGGTGCGGCGAGCCGTTCTCGTAGTCGTGGTCGGGCCCGTGGCCGGCCTCCTGAAGCCCCCGCATGAGCTCGTTGCCTGCCATCGGTCCGTCCTCCCCCGCTCGGGTGTCGCTCGCGGGGCGCGATGACACGCGGTGTGGAGACGGTATCGAGAGCGAACCGGCGCTCCGACGCTCCCCCGGCCCTGCGTATCGTCCCGATTCAGTCCACTGGAGGTGCCCATGATCCGCGCCCGCCGCCTGCGCACCCTGGTGGCTCTGCTCGCCGTGGTCCTGCCGCGGTCACTCCGTCGATGGGCGCACGTGCGGCTGCTCGGGCATCGCATCGACCCGACGGCGTCGCTCGGAGCCGCGTTCGTCGACGTCGACGAGCTGACGATGGGACCGGATACCGTCATCGGCAGTCTGAGCGTCATTCGCGGGTGCGAGCGCGTGGTCATGGAACGCGACGCCTACATCGGCAAGCTCAACCTCGTGAACGGACTCCGCAAGGACAAGGGACACTTCCCTGGTGTCGAGCGTGAGCCCGCACTCATCATGCGTGAGCTCTCACGCATCTTCACGATGCACTACATCGACTGCGCCGACCGTGTCGAGCTGGCCTACCGCGCCGGAATCGTCGGTCTCTGGTCGGTCGTGCTCACCCACGCCGTCAACCACCGCACCTGCACGTTCGAGACCCACCCGGTCACGGTGGGGGTGCGCTCGGTCGTCATGACCCGCTGCACGCTGCTCGCGGGCGCGACCATCGGCGACTGCTGCATCATCGGTGCCGGCACCGTCGTCCCCGGCCCTTTGCCGAAGGACAACACGTTCTACGGCGGCACGGCCGCCCGCCCGCTCGGCGAGCTCGACCCCGAGAGCGACTACTTCCAGCTGCAGGCCAAGCGCCTCTGACCCCGGAACCGGACCCGCGGGCGTCGCTGGATCGGGGGTCCGGCACGGTCACCCTCATGCCGAGCGCCGAAGAGCTCTCCCGTCGCCGCCTTCTCCGCGTGGCCCGACTCGGCGTGCTCGGGCTCGCGCTCGGCACAGCCGCAGGTGCCTGCGCCGGGCCACCCGACGATCCCGCGGCGGGTGCCGTCTTCCACGACGACCTCACCGCGGTCGCCGACGGGCCCCTGGACGGCCGCCTGAGTTCCTCGGGACACCGCTGGGCCGCGCTCGGAGCTCCCGGGGATCCCGCCCCGGTGGTCGGCGGCGGGTCCTTCGGCCCACCTCCGGGGCACGTACCCGGGCAGAGCAGTGGGCCCGAGGATCCGAACCCGACCGCGGCGGCGGGCTACGCGTTCCTCGAGACGCGTGAGGTGACGGGTCGCGTGGGAGCGGAGTTCAGGTGGGACGCCTCCGCCACCCGGAACTCGACGCTCGCACTCGGCGCCCTGACACCGGTGCCGGGTTCCGGTGGCACCCGCAGGATGTCCCACATGCACGTGTCGATCTCGCCGAGCACCTGCGCTTTCGCGGTGTTCGCACGAGGTGCCGGGATCGACTACACCAGCCTCGTCGCTCGCGGGCAGGAGTCCGCCGTGGCGGTGCTGGACGAGGCCATGGACTGCGACGGCAGGACGATCTATCGAGCCGAGGTGTCGGTCGACCGCGCGGCAGCGACCGCCACGGTCACGATCGGCGACGGTGATCCGCTCGTGTACGTGCATCCCCTGATCGGATCGGTCCCCGCGACCACGGCGTTCTGGGAGTACTACTCAGCGCCC
Organism: Pouteria glomerata; assembly: GCA_035590655.1. Lineage (NCBI taxonomy): Eukaryota > Viridiplantae > Streptophyta > Magnoliopsida > Ericales > Sapotaceae > Pouteria > Pouteria glomerata. Next base: position 14,047 of record JAVXUM010058863.1, on the reverse strand, counting down.
GGCGGGGAGAACCTCCCGCGATTCACGCGCGTGTGGGCCGACCCCGTGACCGCCGGCCGGTGACGGCCACGAGCGCGAGGACGACGAGGAACCGGCAGAGGTCGTCAGCGCACGGGGGTCGTGACTGCGCTCGTGACCTGGTCGGCAACCGGCGCTGGGGTGACGCGGCGGCGGGACGTGTGCCGCCGGATCCAGCGGCGAGCAGGCTCTTCGACGTACTGGTAGGTCAGCGCGCCGAGGACGAGCGGACAGAGGAAGAGCACGACGACGATGGCGATGCGTACCGGCACAGGTGCGGGCACGTAGTCCTGGAACGGCAGGCCGTGGTGCATGAGCTGGAGCACCGGGTAGTGCACGAGGTAGACCGAGTACGAGATACGGCCCGTGAACTCGATCGGCCTGGAGGCGAGCACAGCCTTCAACGGGCCGGTGGCGCTCGCGGTCGAGAGCAGGAACAGCGCCAGGAAGCCGACCGCGAACCACGACATGACGCTGGCGCCGGCGACACCGATGATCAGTGCGACCGCACCCAGCGACGCGAGTCCAACCAGGTCCCAACGCTTGTGCGGACGACTCCAGTGGCGCCACACCGCCCACAGGAGGCACCCCAGGGCGAACTCGCAGACCAGTCGGGTCCAGAGGAAGAGCAGCGGCGAGAAGGTCGGCATCCTGACGATGACGTAGATCGCGGCGACGAGCGCGAACACGACTCCGACGCTGAGGAGCACGGCCATCTTCCGGCGGAGCGCCACGAGGACACCGGCGACGACGGGGAAGACGAGGTAGGCCGCCGCTTCCGCGGGGATCGACCACGACGGCGAGTTCCACGCCTGGACGCCGGGGACCGCCTGGAGGAGGAACAGATTGCCCAGGAAGCCGCCGGCGGTGTAGTGCCGGGTCGGGTCGAACGTTGTTCCCCGGGCCGCGAAGGCAGCCACCAGGCCGGCAGTGACGAGGAGTGTGAGCAGGAAGACCGGGTAGATGCGTGCGACACGCGCGAGCACGAAGTCGACGACGTCATGGAGCGTGAGAACGGAGAGCCGATCAGCGTAGTTGTAGCTGATGACGAACCCCGACAACATGAAGAAGACGTCGAGAGCGAAGAAGGCGAACGCCATCCACGGATCAACGAAGCGCAGCCCCGGCAGGAGGGCGAACACCGGGCCCTGCAGGTGGTAGGCGAGGACCGCGAAGAGCGCGAGAGCACGGATTCCGGTCATGGCGTCGATCGATGGCGGCGAGTTGCCCGTCGACCCGTCCGTCACCTGTGTCCGCGCGCGCACCGGATTCCGGTCGGGCTCGATTCGTTCGACCACTGCGGGCTCCTCGTCGGAGGCGGACAACGCCACGGGCGGTTCAACGAGGAGCTCGTCGGTCGGGTGACGGTCGCTCCCTGCCGCGCCGATCGCCCACGAGTCTCCGACCTCGGCCCGGACCTCCGCCGAGGGAGGTCGACGGAACCGATACCCGCCGACAGTCGGTGCGGAGCGCTCGGTACCGTCCGCGAGTGCTCGCCGACCGTCCGTCCGACGTTGGCGTGGCCCCGGCCGGGAACACCGCCGGGCCACCCATGCGCCCGACGGTCGGCGCGCTCACGGGCATTCGGGCGCTGGCAGCGCTCTGGGTCGTACTCTTCCATCTCCGGTCGACGATTCCGACCCTGCTGCCCGAGACCCGGCCGGTGGAGTTCCTGCTCGACTCGGGCTTCCTCGGGGTCGACGTCTTCTTCGTCCTCTCCGGTTTCGTCATCAGCTACAACTACGCGGACCGGTTGGCCGGGCTCGATCGGCGCGAGTACCGACGCTTCCTCCTCGCGAGGCTCGCCCGGATCTATCCGGTTCACCTCTTCGCGCTCCTGCTGATGGCCGCCGTGCTCGGATGGGCGGCGCTCAAGACCGGGACGTGGGACCCGACCTACTCCCTGGCCGGACTCCTGGCGAACATCTTCATGCTCCAGTCCCTGCCGGGGGTGGTGCCCTGGAACATCCCCTCCTGGTCGGTCAGCTGCGAGCTCGTCGCCTACCTCGTGTTCCCGCTCGTCGCTGCTGTGGTCCTGAGCGTCGGACGGCGTGGGGCGGCGCTCGCGGTGCTGGTGGTGACGGTCGCGCTGGCCTGCATCGCTCTCGCGGTCGGGTGGGGGCCCTCCGCCGAGGTGGCCATGTATTGGGTCCGCATCACGGCCGGTTTCACGGCCGGCTGTCTGCTCTGGCGCTTCTGGGTGCTGGCCGTCAGGTCGGGGCCACGATGGGACGTCGCCGTGGTGGTCGCCCTCAGCGGGAGCGTGGCGACGCTCGCCCTCGTCGGCGGGCCGGCGTCGTTGTCGGTCGCTCCCCTGATCGCCCTCTTCGTCCTGGCCTCGGCAAGTGCGACGGGTCCGGTCGGGTCGTTCCTCGCCACCCGTGCCATGCAGTGGGGCGGGCGGATTTCCTACTCCCTCTACCTCGTCCACATGCCGGTCCTCTACGCCCTGATCATCGCGTATCCACCACAGCTCTTCGTCCATTTCCCGCTCGTCGTCCGCCTCGGCGCCCTCGCGGCGTACCTGGGGGCCATGGTCGTGGCCGCCGCGATGACCTACCACCTGCTCGAGGAGCCCGCGCGGCGCTGGTTGCGCGATCGGGTGGACCGCCGAGCCTCCAGCGCATCCGACCCCTCGTCCTGATCACTTCGTCGTCCTGCGACGATGCCGGGGTGGGATTCTCCCGACTCCCGCTGGCGGCCCTGGCGGCCGTGCTGGCGGTCACGACGCTCGTTGGGTGCGGAACCGCGCCCCCGAGGGCCGAACCGGTCGGGCCGCTCCGCATCCTCCTCGTCAACGACGACGGATGGAACGCGCCGGGCATCGTCTCCCTCCGCGATGCCTTGCGGCGAGCAGGACACCAGGTCGTCCAGGTGGCGCCGACGACGCGTCGTGATGACAGCGGCACGGCGACCACCATGAGGGGCGATCTCCCGGTCGGACAGCTCAGCCTCAATCCGAACGTCTGGGCGGTCACCGGTACGCCTGCGGACGCCACCCTGATCGGGCTTCGATCCGTCATGGCTCGTGAGTTCCCGCAGCTCGTGGTGGTCGGGGCCAACCCGGGGCCGACGGTCGGGCTCTCCACGCTCCAGTCCGGCACGGTCGGTGCCGCCATGACCGCCGCGGCACTCGGCATCCCCGCGATCTCCGTCAGCGCTGACATCAAAGACCCACGCAGGCCCCGAGCCGGAGACTTCGCCCCGGTGAACGACTTCACCGTGCGGCTCGTGGCCGCCCTCCAGCGGCAGAAGCCCGCCGAGGGCCCGCTCATGCCGATGCGCACGGTGCTCAACGTCAACTACCCGGCCGCGAGACCGCAGGGTGTCTCCGTTGCGCCGCTCTCTTCCGAGCCGATGCAGTCGGTCTTCTACCGGCTCGGACGCCGCCCGGGGACCTTCACGGCGGCACCCGTCGAACGCGGTGTGCCAGGTGGCGACAACGACGCGACGCTGCTCGCCCAGGGCGACATCACACTGACCGACCTCAGCGCCGATCCGGATCGTTCGTCGCCGCCCCCGCGTCTCGCGGCACGGCTGGCGCCTCTCCTCGAGCCCTGAGGGAGTGATCGATCATCGACGTTTCCAATGCGCCAACGGAAACGCGAGTTGTGCGATGGATGCCGACGGCAATCCTCGCCGCGGTCTTCGGCGCCTTGCTGGTGCGCGTGAAGGAACTGTGGTTCCTGTCCGCACCGGGTCGCCAGAGCTACGCGGTGTGGGTTACACAGAGCACCGTTGATGGCACCGCGATCGCGCCGAATCAATATCGACCCCTCGTGCCCTGGATCGAGTACGGCCTAGCCTCGGTTCTAGACGTCCCGTTGACTCCCGTGATGCTGCTGTGCGACGCGGCCCTCGCCGTCGCGGCACTCGTCCTGCTCCACCGACTCGCAGTCCGCCTCGGCGATACGACCCTGGTCGTCGCGGCCGGCGCTCTGCTCGCATTCTGGGCGATGCGACTGGCACACTGGCATCCCGAAGTCATGCTGCTGACCGTCCTGGTGACTGCTGCGGCCGCGATACTGCTCGACGAGCAGCCCCGTTGTTGGCCTCTGGTCGCGATCGGCGTCGTGATGTGTGGCGCTCGCACCGATTACGCGGCGGGACTCGGCCTGGTCGTCTTAAGTGTCGGCGTGATACGGCGCGACCCGCGTCTCGCGTGGGCCGGTGGCGCTCTCCTCGCGATCGCGGTCATCGCCACAGCAATTCTGATTCGGTCGTTTCCCGATGCCCGCTACGTCACCGGGGTCGTCCAGCTCGGATATAACCTCTCCACGCCGACGAGTTGGCTGATCATGGCCACCACCTACGCGCCGGTCGTCGGGCTAATGGTCCTCGCCTGGCGCACCGATCACGCGCCGCCTCCGTTGTGGCCGGTCGTGCTGTGGTTCGCGATTCAGTGGTCGGCGACGCTGGTGGTCGGCCGCATCGACGAGACCCGCCTCCTTCTCCCGTTCGCTCCCGTGCTCGGCATCGCCGCCGCGCTGGCCTTCCGCCGGCTACGCCAGCATTGATGTCGACGCAGACGGGGCGCCCAGGTTCCGCGCCCGTCTGTCCGAGATCAAGCCGTCGTCAACCAGAGACTGGAGGGGAAGGTCCCACGGGACGCAGCCTCGGGGTCGACGTCGAGCCCGTCCCTCATCGGACGGGGCGTGTAGTCGGGGAACAGCCGCGCCAGGTCGCCGGACCGCTCGTGGTGCAGGGCCGATGCACAGGCCAGCACTCTGAGGTGCGGATTGTGCACCAGCAACGCCGCGAGCAGCGTCGTCTCCTGCCAGTCGAAGATGCTGTCGAGGACGTCGGGCGCATAGAGGTAGGGCAAGAACACGTCGTGGACGTGCACGAGCACGCCGGACGCCAGCCGCGGCAGCAGCTCGAGATAGAGCCGCACGACATCGGACCCGGTCCTCACAGCGTGCGTCGAGTCGATGAACAGCACGTCGCCCGCCCGTAACCCCTCGAACAGCGCCGCGTCGACCGCCTGCACGCCGCTCTCGATCACCGTCACGCCCTCGAGCGCGTACAGGGCGGGACGCGGATAGGGCTCGACGCACGTGATCTCGGTGGGCGTACCGCCTTCAGCGACGGTGCGCGCCACGGCCCGATGGGCCAGCGCCGTCGACACGCCACTGCCCACCTCGAGCAGGCGTGCGGGAGCTTGGCTGCGCAACACACCGTGGAGGATCTGCGACTCGATCGGCCCGTACCCGGGTCCGGCCTTCGTGCCCAGGGCGTGCCAGTCCCCCAGGCCCAGGACCTCCGGCAGATGGGTCGCGGTCACCGACTCCAGCCACGTGAGCTGGGCGTCGAGGTCCCACGCCACCCCGGGCAGTGTGACCGGGTGGGCCCAGGTGGAGCGCTCACGACGCAGCGCAGCGCGGTCGGGGACCTCGGAGTAGTAGTGCACCGGCTGCAGGCGCAGACCTACCCGCTCGGTCGCACGGTTGAGCACGGGGATCACCGTCTTCACCGCGTCCTTGGCAGCTTGGCGGGTCGGGCTCCAACGCCCGGTCATCGACCCGTACCGCCGTTCTTGAGCTCCTCGAGGATCCACTCGTAGGTGCGCTCGAGACCGTCGCGCAGGCTGATCGACGGCTCCCATCCGTACGTCTCACGGATGAGGGCGTTGTCGCTGGAGCGACCACGGACCCCCTGCGGGGCGTCGAGGACGTGACGGCGTTGAAGCGTCACGCCGGCGATGTCGGAGACGATGTCGACGAGCTGGTTGATCGAGACGAGTTCCGCGCTCCCGAGATTGATGGGCTCGACCGGCGGACCATCCATGATCATTATGGTGCCCGCGACGCAGTCGTCCACGTACATGAAGCTGCGGGTCTGGTGACCGTCGCCCCAGATCTCGATCTCACGGGTTCCGTAGAGCGTCGCCTCGGCCACCTTCCGGCAGATCGCTGCCGGAGCCTTCTCCCGGCCACCGGCAAACGTCCCATGGGGGCCGTAGACGTTGTGGAAGCGCGCCACACGGGTGACGAGCCCGAAGTCCTCCGCGAAGTGACGGCACATCCGCTCGCTGAACAGCTTCTCCCAGCCATAGCCGTCCTCGGGCATCGCCGGGTAGGCGTCGGCCTCGACCAAGGGCACCACGTCGACCGCGGTCTGCTTGCCTGCGGCGTAGACGCATGCGGACGACGCGAAGAAGAACCGCGTCACACCGGCCGCCCGCGACGCCTGGAGCAGGTGCGTGTTGATCAGCACGGAGAGCATGCAGAGGGCCTTGTTGTTCTCGATGAACCCCATGCCTCCCATGTCGGCCGCGAGGTTGTAGACCTCCTCGACCCCTTCCACCGCCTCCTCGCACGCCGCGAGTAGCGACAGGTCGAGGACCCGCTCGTCGACCCCCGCGGTGTGCTGGTACCACTCCTCGACCGGCTTCTGATCGACCGCGCGCACCGTCCGCCCCTGGGCCACGAGAGTGGCCGTCAGGTGTCCGCCGATGAATCCACCGGCACCAGCGACGAGGACGGGCTCACTGCTCGTGGTCGCGCTCACTCGCACCTCCTGCGTGGCCCGAGGGCCATCGTCCGCGACGGCGAACCTGATGGTCCGGCGCGCAGCTCCGACTATGTGTTGGCCCTGCCGTCCGGCTGTCGAACCAGCCCGGCATCGCTGTTCCCCCGGGTGGGTTCCTCGGGTACGGACCGATCACCGCCCCCACGACGGACGGGGGCGAGATCGTCGACATCGGCATGTGGTGGCGGGATGGCGCCCGACGCCGTACCGCGCCTCGCACGTACCAAGCCGCGAGCCCAAGCCTCGTAGGACCGGATCGCGGCCTGCGGAGTGAGTGTCGCCTCCGCGTACGCCCGCCCGCGTTCGCACATCTCGGCCTGCGCCTTGTGGTCCTCGGCGAGAGCCAATGCGGCCTTCAACAGCAGCATCGGGTCACCTGCCGCCACCATCGATCCCGCGCCGGCCGCGGAAAGTTCCGCCGCCGCGCCGCTACGCGGGTCGGTTGCGGCGAGCACCGGGCGACCCGCCGCGAAGTAGGACGTCAACTTGCCTGGGACACACATGTCCGCCACGCCTGGCTTCTCGTTGAGCAGCAGCATGTCCGCAGCGGCCAGCGCGTCCTCGAAACGTCCCTCGGGCAGTGGGTCGAGGAACTGCAGGGAGCGGATGCCGGAGCCGAGCTCCTCCATCGCCCGCCGTCGTGCCCCGTCCCCGAGCATTACGAACCTCAGCCGCTCCCCGGCGGCATCAGCAAGGCGTGCGGCCTGGACGACGTTCTCCAGCCCCTGCTTGTGGCCCATGTTGCCGGCGTGCAGCACGACGGTCTCGTCAGGGCCCCACCCGAGTTCGGCCCGGGTGGTCGTGCGGTCGGCCGACGACGGCGCGATGTGGGACCAGTTGCGGATGACCGTGATCCGGTCGGTGTGGACACCGAGCTCGGAAAGGGTGTCGCGAAACTTGGTGTGGATGACGGCCACACCGTCCACGCGGCTCAGCAGGGCCCGCTCCAGCTGGGCCACGCGCTCAGCGCCTCGCCCGCCGAGCGCGTCCGTCTCCAAGAAGGCCCGCGAGTAGAGATCCTGCGCCACCGCGCCTACGGCGGTCTTGCGACCCCACCGACGCAGGAGACCGCTGGCGATGCTCATGAGCGCCGGGCTCATGACGAGGATAAGGTCCGGTCGCCGCCGCCCCCCGAAGAGGACCTGGGCGGAGAAGACGGCTTCCATCAGTACCCGTCCCGCCCCGACCGAGTTGCGGGGAAGCGGGTGGCGGACGCGGATGACCTCGACGTCGCCGTCCCACTCGCGCCGCCTCAGGCCCTTTTCGTAGCCTGGCGTGGTTTTCCAGGCTGGATAGTGAGGGAAGCTAGTGAGCACCTGTACCCGGTGGCCCTCGGCGGCGAGGCCCCGCGCGATCCCGGTCGTGTACGGGGCGACCCCGGTGACCTCAGGCGCGTAATTGATGCCCAGGATCAAGATGTCGAGCGGCTCGGACATCAGCCCTCCCGGCACGCTGTCGGATACGGCGGTCGCCCACGAACACCAGCCGTGGAATCGTCCAGATCGGGCACCACTCTTTCACCTGCTCCCCACACCACCGACGTCGGGGTATCGCATCCCGACACCCTTTCGTGATCTTTCCGTGACGGAGTGATCGGTCGTCGGACGGACACCACACCAACGAGCGTGGACCCGCCCACGACACGACCTCGCCGGCGACCGGCGACGAGGGGGCCGAGAGCCTCACCCACCGCGGACCTGCTCACGGCGAGACGCTTCACTCACGATCCGCTCACCTTCGCGGGGCGCCGCCGCATCAGCGCTGGTCCGGTCGTCCACCACACTGCGGTGGGTGGTCACGGCCGCAGCACGACCGTTCCGTCGTTCGACGGTCCCCGACCGACTCCCGGTCAGCACAGCGCCGAGCAGGCCGGCTCCGGCGAGAGCCAAGGCGTCAACGGCCTCGTCGAGGTGCGCACGCGGCGTCTTCCGCTCCCGGCAGGTCAGGACGACGGTGTCGGCGTGGCGCGCGACAAGGAGGGCGTCCACAGAGGACTGCAACGACGGGACATCCAGAAGGATCACGTCATACTGCGCCCGCAGCGCGACCAGCACGTCACCCATCTCCGGGGATGAGAGCAGGGCCGCCGGGTCGTCCGTCGCGCTCCCGGCGGTGAGGACGTCCACGTGTCGGTGGCGACGAACCACGGACTCCACGGGGATGCTCCTCGACAGCACATCGGCGAGCCCGTCGCCGTCGACGAGACCGAGACGCTCGCCGACGGCGGGCCGTCGGAGGTCGGCGTCGACGATGAGGACTCGACCTCCGGGAGGAGTGGCCGCTGCGAGGCCACACACCGTGGTCGTCGAACCCGAGCCCTCCTGCGCGCCGACGAGCACCAGGACGGTGGACCCGTCGTCTGCGGCCGCGAGACACATGCGGGCTCGCAGCTGACGCGCTGCCTCCTCGAAGCCCGCCTCGGTGCCCGGAGAGCTCGCGCGTCGACCCTTCGGACGGGGCGGCAGGCTACCGAGCACGGGTCGCCCGACGGCTGCCCGCAAGGCGGCCGGACTGTGGATGCTGGTGTCGAGGGCGGAGCGCACCAGGACCGCACCAGCGGCGGCGAGGGCGCCCACGACGAACCCGACGAGCAAGTTCGTCGCGACCCGTGGGCTCGCCGGCACAGCCGAAGGTCGCGCCTGGTCGATGACCGAGGCCACCACCGCCGGTGTGGTCCCCGGGCTCCCCGGGCCCTCCAGCTCGGCGATCACCTCGGTAAACCGCTGTGCGACGGCGTTCGCGACGACCGCCGGCTGCGCCGGGTCGTTCGCCTGGACGCCGACGGTGAACACCGCCGAGTTGGGCTGGGAGACGACCGACACCTGCCCAGGCAGTGCCGTCACGCGGAGCCGTTCAGCCACGGGTTCGAGCACTCGATCGGAGGTGAGGAGCTGGCGGTAGGAAGCTGCGCGCTGGGGCGAGATCAACGCACCCGCTACGGCATCGCCCCCCGGGCCGGCGTCGATGCCCGCGACGTAGACGCTCGCGGTGGCGGCGTAGGTACGCGGCGTCGCCCACGAGATCAGCCCGGCCACCAGGAGGCCGACCAGGGCGCCCACGACCAGTAGGGGCCACGTCTCGCGGATCGTCCGCACGAGCGATGACGAAGTCACGCGCTGATCTCCTCCCGTTCGGGGTGCGGGCGCTCGTCGCCCGTCGGCACGTCGGCGTGGCGCCGGACCTCGCGCTCCGCCGCCCACAGGCCTGCGACCAGCGCGAAGGGAACTGCCACGAACACGTCGGTGAGCTGGTTGCCGGCTGCTCCGGCGACGAGGTAGACGATCCCGCTGACGGCGAGCGCACGTGCGAGCCCGCTACCGCCGTCCCCAACCGTCCACGCCGTCCGCAGGAATCCGATCTGGGACAGGAGATAGCCGACCAGGAGGACGATCCCGCCGCCGGCGAGCAACTGCAGGTAGATGTTGTGTCCCTCGGCGACCACCGCGAGCCCGATGCCGTGCACCGGGGCGTGCGCGACGTCGGCCAGTGCCTGCGTCAGGAGTCCGGCGCGGATCTCGTCGCTGGCGGCGGCGGTGCTCGACCCCGCCAACCGCAGATCGGCGAGGACAGATTCCACGAGTGAGGGGACCAGGACGACGACGAGGATCGCCAGGCCGACCGCCACGGCACCGAGGATCGGGAGCAGTCGCCGGGCACGCGGGTCCGTCACCAGGACGACCGCGAGGGCGAGCGTCGCCCCGACGAGGCCGGTACGGGAGCCCGAAGCTACTACCCCCGCGAGCATCAGCACACCGCCAGCCGACCATGCCAGGCGAGCAGAGAGCGCGCGCACTCGCACCACGTGCCAGGCGACGAGCGGGAGGGCCAGAGCGAGACTCAGAGCGAGGTGGTTCGGGTGCACCGCCAGGCCGGCCTGCCGGGAGGAGTCCACCTCGGACAGCAGCGCAGCTGACAAGCTCGTGACGCCGAAGCGGTCGCCGAGAGCAACGGCAGCGCTGACGGCCGCCCCGATCGACCAGGCCGCAGCGAGTACCGGCACCAGGCGGGGGCGGCGCACGGAGGCGAGACAGACCGCCACGGGTAGGGCGAGACCTGCGACCAACCACTGCACCCCGTTCGCCGCACCGGCGAGGCCGAGCCGGTCGACGGTCGCGGCGACGTCGTCCGGGAGGTCCCCGATGTACCTCGCCGCGAAGTACGCCGGGGACGGTGGCAGGACCACCGAGACGACGGACGCGGCTGCGATGCTCGCCCCGAGCAGCCAGACCCAGACAGGAACCCTGATCGGACAATCGGTGGTCAGCGCGACGTAGCCGAGCAGGACGACCGCGCAAGCGAGGGCCGCGTGCGTCGGCTTGAGGGGACCGACCGACACGGCGTTCCAGGAACTCGTTGCGACGGCGAGCAAGAGGAGCCCGTGCGCCACGCGCTCGAGACCGAGGTGGACCACGGAGACCGTGACGGAGACCGCCCCGACCGCGGCCGCGAGGACCAGGCCGACGGACAGCCGCGAGGACGCGGCGAGGGCGACCACGACCGCGAGCGCCGGGACGGCGACCGCGGCCCCGACCGAACCGACCGAGGGCGACGTGACGCTCACGCGCCGTTCACTCGCAGCACCGACGCTCGCTCGCGGGGTATGAGCAGCACGTCGCGGTCGCCCACCGCGGCCAGCTCCTCGCGGGACAGGGTCCGCGAGCCGTCGCTGGGCAGGTGTACGCGGTAACCCTCGTCGACGATCGTCGAGAGGACACCGCGCAGCCGATCCGAGCCCGCCAGCAACTCGACGAGCAGGATGGGACGGGAACGACGGATCTCCTCGAGTGCGTCCTCGAGGACCGCAGCTTCCGAGCCCTCGATGTCGAGCTTGACCAGGTCGCGGCCGGCGAACATCGTGGCCGCCGCCACCGTCGGGACCATGACCGAACGCGTCGCGGCGCGATCGGACACGCTCTCGGTCCCTTGACGCAGGAAGGAGCCGAGGGGCGCCACGGAGTGCGTCTCCTGGTCAGGGAAGGCGAGCTCCAGCTCGGCGGGTGCGTCGGAGGCGACCATGGCCGACTGCACGACCTCGACCCCGGTGAGCCCGTTCAGCAAGAGGTTCTGTCTGACGACTGCCGCGGCCTCCGGGTTGGCCTCCACGGTGGTGTACGTCCCGCCGGTCGCTTTCGCCCCGACGACCGAGTAGTAGCCGATGTTGGCACCGACCTCGAGGACGTTGTCGCTCGCCGCGCACAACGCGCGCCAACGTCCGGCCTCCCCCTCCTCGTAGCCCGCCTCGCCGTACCACCACAGTCGGCGTTCGATGCGGGTCCCCACGACCGCCAGGCGTTCTCCGCGCCCGCCTGGTACGAGGACGTCGTCCTGGGGGATCGGCCGGTAGAACAACGCGGAGGCCAGTGCACGCCACCTGGCGTCGCGTCGGCCGGCAGAGTCGATCCAGCGGTCATGTACCGCCACCACGAGCCTGCCGGGCACGGCCTGTAGGCCGGCTTAGAGGGTTCGGCGCGCGATCACGCGCGCTCGCCGCACCGGGGTCAAGCGAGGAGGCGTCGTCATGCGGGGTCTCCCGTCCCTGCGATCGCGCGTCGTGCTGATGTCGCCGCCAGCGCCCACGCGACCCCCATCGTCAGCACGAGGGCCCACACGAGTCCGTCGACCCCGGCTACCTGCATCCCTACGGCCGCCGCGATGACGGTCGCGAGCGTTCGCCCCGCCTGGATCGCGAACAGGGTCGGGCCACGTCGCAGACCCCGGAGCACGGTCAGGGGCACGACCATCATCGCGACGACGGCGCTCTGCGCGGCGATCGGCACCACGAGCGGCGCGTACTCGACGTACTGACCGAACAGCAAACCCATCAACGGCTCGCGCAGGAGCGCGAGCAGAGCCAAGCCGCCGGCCACCGGCGTCATCACGAGGGCGACCCGCCGGGATGCGGTCCGCAGGGCGGCGGGGGTCGAGCGCGACCGGACCACCAGCGGCTGCAGAACCGTCAGCAGGGCGGCGACCAGCATGACGGCTGGTTGGAAGGCCAGTAGCTGAACGGCGCGAACACCGCCGACGTCGGCCGGCGCCAGTAGGAAGCCCGTCAGCACAAGCACGAGGTAGACCTCGACTTGGCCGATCACTGCGACCGCTGTGAACCACCCGGCGACGTCTCGGGTGGCGCGGGCCCAAGCCCGGGGGTCGGCCGGTACCGCGCGGGACAGCACCGCGAACGTCGCGAGCCCCGCGAGGGCTCCGAGCCCCCACGCGAGGGCCACCACGCCGACGGTCATCCCGAGCCCGCTCAGGAACACCCCGACGAGGACGAGTCCCTGGACCACGGCCCACGCGAGATCGAGACCGAGCGCTCGCCCGGTCTGCCCCGTTGCGAGGAAGGCATACCGCCCGACGTCCTGGAGCAGCGCGGCGAGCACCCAGGGAACGAAGGCCCAGAGAACGGGGTAGAGCACCGCGACGAGGGCGAGCAGGGCTGTCGCGAGGAGACCGATGAGCACCGTGAGGCCGAGCGCCGAGCGCACCGACGCCTCACGCTCGGCATCGTCCGCGCCCGGGAGATGCACCATCATCGTCGTCCCGATGAGCCCACGACCGGCTGCAAGGACGATGGTCACCGCGGCGAACGCGATCACGAAGCGCCCGAAGTCGTCCGGGCCCAGCAGCAACGAGGCGAGGTAGGCCGTGACGACGTTCGTACCGGCGTTGAGCAGCTGGCCCGCCACTCCGAGTGCCGGTCGATACGACCGTTCGGCGAGGCTCTGGAGGCGCGAGACCGCTGGCGCGCTCATCGCGACGCCACGCTCATGGGGCAGGCTTGCGGCACGACCCTCCTCCGAGGTCCCTCCGCGTGCAGTGACGATCAGATAACGACGTCAAGCCAACGCAGGTCACGAACGAGGGATGACCGGGCGAATCCACGCGGCGACCGGTGACACCGCGGCGCGACGGGAGGCGGCGCGCCGACTTCTCAGGCGGTCAGCGGTGGACGGCGCCACGCCTGGCTGCCGGCTCTGCACGCCGACGCGGGGCAGGGATTGCGACCTCGTCCGGCACGGTGGCGCAGTCGTCGCAGTCGGTGTGCAGGCCCGCTCCGTACTGGGCGAGGGCGGTACGCCCGAAGCGCTCGCGGACGGCGGCGGCGGTACGGGACCAGAGGACGGTGCTCACAGCACTCCCATCGGCATCGAAGGGCACGGTCGTTACCGTTTTCACTCACACGGGACGACGTCTCGACCCCGAGCCGGGTTGCTCGAGCAGGAGGTGCCTCACCCGGCCGGGCCCGAAACGTTCGGGGGCGCGCGCGACCCGGTTCGGGGACCCCGGGCGGGCGTCCGTTCACGCGCGGCTCACGACGAGCCCACCGGCCGCCAGGAGCACCGCCGCGCTGAGCAGCCCGCAGACGGCGGCGGTCGCGGCGGGACTGCCGGAGACGAGGCCGACGACCGTCCCCAGCGCGGCGGCGGCGACGAGCAGGGCGCCGACGACGTGGAACCGGGGGTCGAAGACCCGGCCGAAGACGAGGAAGTGGACC